>JAJKFI010000033.1:8579236-8612370 GCA_029204185.1 Lerista edwardsae
TTCCTTTTATCTGTTTTAACTCTCCCAACCCTCAGTTTTAGCGGATGTCCCCTGGTTCCGGTGTTTTGAGAGAGGGAAAAGAACATCCCTCTATCGACTCTATCCCTTCCGTGCATGATTTTCTATGTCTCAATCATGTCCCCCCTCAGGCACCTTTTTTTCTAGGCTGAAGAGCCCCAAATGCTGCAGTCTTTCTTCATAAGGGAGGTGCCCCAGCCTCATAATCATTTTTTGTCACTCTCTTCTGCACCTTTTCCAGCTCCACTATGTCCTTTTTGAAGTGCGGCGACCAGAATTCAGACCAGATTCAGAGATAGCTGTGAATGATGTATGTGTGCTTCAATGAGATACCCATGAGGTGGTTTGTATAAAAAAATACATACAAGAGTATTCTCCAGGCACTGAAAGGTTAGCAGGATGAGTGCAAGGTGAGCAAGGAGGGAGTTCCATAGATGGGGCGCCATAGCTCGCCACTACCTCATCGTTGCAGAGAGAAACAAGGAGCACTGGCAGAAGGCATCTTGAAGATTTGGGGTCTCTCTGGAGATCTAAACCTGGGTGGCAAATCTGTTGCCCCCATACTACTGGAGAATTGCTATAAGCCTACAGTGCTATCTTATCAAAGGACACCAAGCCTGGTTACCTTTGCCAGCAGAAGTATCTGTACTTTCCTTTACCAATGCTTCCATCTTCTGGCAATTGGTAATTAAAAGGCTATGAACAGAACGGACGATCCACAGCCAGGTGTCATAATCTGAATATCCTGTATTTCTAACATCATAGAATAGCCACGCTGAGCAGAGTGCACATGCCACATTTTTGTAGCACACCAGTAACATTATGGTGAATTGTAAAAACACTATAAAAGTCTATCCTATTCCTTACAAAGCTTAGGACCCACAATTATGCAACTGTGACAGCCATGCGTATTAGAGCGCAATCCTAACCTGGAGCTAGGCCAGCACAGTTAGGCCTGCAAAGTTTGGCCAACACAAAGGACACCACCATAAAGTGCGTTTGGACCACTCTCGGAGTCAGAGAGGCCGGCTCACAGACATGCACCATCCTCCCTGACTCCAAGAGTGGTCCTAATGTGCTTTATGGTGGCCCTTGTGCCGGCCAAACTTTGCTGGCCTAACTGGGCGGGCCCAAGTCCAGGTTAGATTGCGCTCTCAGTTATATCACTATTACACCAATGGCACCCGAATTTCCAAACCAAACTATTAGTGTATGCAAGCTTATATTTCAGACATTTTAATTACATTACCTACAAAATTCTAGTCCATACATTCACAAACATGGTACCTAATGTCAGGGTCACCGGTTTTATGTCACAGTTGTGGTTATGGTTACAGTGTGTTACAGCATATTATGACATCACTATCTTCATGAATAGAAGATGCCTGATCTTGGAAGAGCCAATGTGGTAAATGCTTGGAGTATGACTGCAGAGACCTGGGTTCAAATCTCGACCATGGCACTCACTGCTTGAGCTTTGGAGGCATACCCTTTCTCAGCCAAACCTCACATAATTGTTGTGAGAGAAAATGGGGGAGTTGATAATGCATAGTAGCATAGGTACCTATGGGGTAGGGGGGCAGTGCACCCCAGGTGCCACTCTCAAGGGGAGTGTCACCAGTAGATCACAAATTCGGAAAATTGCAGTTTTAAGGAATAATACTATCATGTTGTATACCTTTTGATGCAGAATTTCATGAGGAAAATTTTTTTTTTAAGTGTAATGTCTTTATTATATCAAAGGTTATGGTCAAAAACTACAAACCAAAAATATAACATGTAAAAATTGTGGTTTATTAAAATTGCGGTTTTTAGGAATAATCCATCATATTATATACCAGTCGATGCAGGATTTCATGAGGAATTCAATTTTTAAAATAGTGTAATGTCTTCATTCTATCAAACGTTATGACCACAAAAATACAACTGTCTTATGCCACATTATGTATGATGGCTACATTGAGCCTCTAGATGCAGTAGTATGGCACCGACAGCTATGTGCAGAGGAGGCCACTGATTGTGGGTAAATATTCACTGCATTTATTTTCTGGCCATTATTATTCATTTCACATCCTGACTGTTACTATCTATCAGCTTCACCTACCTCACAAGGTTGTTGTGAGGATAAAAGAAGGGGAAGGAACATACACACCACCATGAACTCCTTGGAGAAAGGGTGTATAAAATGTGAAATAAATTTGTCATGTGGGGGTGTTGAATGACCTAGCTATGCCACTGTTAATGCCTGATAGAACACAAAAGTTGAAAGTAGTCAGTGTTTCACATGTTAGAAGCAGGTAACTTTAATGTGAGAACACATCCTTAACTTTGTCTTGTGTGCTCCATGAAGCATCTGGTGGGCCACTGTGAGATACCGGAAGCCTTTCGACTAATCCAGCGGGTCTTTTCTTATGTTAAGGTCCAGATTGAGTTGCAAGTTGTAATAACTCCCTCCCCACAAACAGGATAGCAAATTATGTTTTATATACCTAATATTTACCTCAGAATTTTAAATATTACCTCAGAATGCCAGATGCAGGGGAGTGGTAACAAGATGCAGACATCTAGTTGCCTTGTGTGCTCCCTGCGGCATCAGATGGCCCATTGTGAAATACAGGAAGCTGGACTAGATGGGTCTTTGACCTGATACAGCAGGGCTCTTCTTATGTTCTTAAGGCAGATGGGGTTGCAAGTTATTAGAACTCCCTCCCTCCAGGCAGGATAGCAAATTCTGTTTTATATACCTCGTATTACCTCAGAATGCCAGATGTAGGGGAGTGGCAACAAGATGCTTGCATCTTGTGTGCTCTCTGGGGCATCTGGTGGGCCACTGTGAGATACAGGAAGCTGGACTAGATGGGCCTTTGGCCTGATCCAGCAGGACTCTTATGTTAGTTAACCTTCACAGAAGGAAAAAAGCTTCTTTTCCAATACGTCTTCCATTCCTAGGTTTTGCAGCTGAGCTTGTAATTGAGCAAGCAATTGAGACAAGACTTGCCAACAAAGCTGGTGAGAGCCTTTCAAATTGGAACTCTTGTATACCCATTAGCTTCTGCTCTTCCCTAGAACAAGGTAGGCAGTTGCACGAATGCTGTGCTAGCCTTAGCAAGGATCTTTTGACTATTCTTGGGAACACAGGCAGAATGCCTCACATAGCACATATGGAAGCTTCCAAGGATGGTTCTTGCTGTTGAAATGTAGTCAATCTACATTTTGCATGACATAACAAATGGTCTATCCCACCTCCACCAATCCTAGGGGAAGAAAGGGGAAGTAATCCCAGATCCAGTAATCTTAGGGGAAGAAAGGCAGGATAAAACATGATAATCTGGCAACAAGTTTGATTACAATGGCTGCATTTTTCCAATCTGTGCTGGGTCATTAGTATATCTCTGAAAAATGGATGTTTGCCACACAGATTTATTGCTGGAGACAGGGTATACTAGTACTTAACTCTTTGACCCTACCATTTGGGTTCCCTTACAAACATCTTCGCTTCATTGGCTGCATGTGGCCACAGTAGCAGAAAAAAAAATGTAGCTGGCATGCCCGTGCATGTTTAGACGCCATAACATGTCATCAGGACTTGTGTTCCTAAGATGATCACATCAAAGCAGATAAAACCCACAAAAATTTGCCTCTTCCCTTTATCTAACCTTGGCTTCAGCTTGTAGGTGAGGGAAAAGAACAAGTCCAGTTGAGAAATTCCTATTTGTAAGTTCTTTCCAGTCTAGGGATTTTTTTTTACTTTGGAGGAAAAAAGGATCAACTTTTCCCATGAATATATTGTGTTCCTTCTCAAAAATATTTGTATCACAGGAAAGTTACCTCACCTAAAACTTGAGGCCCCTACCAAACTGGGAAATGGGCAATAAAATAATGCATCACAAAAATGAACCAAAAAAAATTCCTCCATGTTTTTTCCTTTCAAATTTTTCCCCTGGAATAAAGGTCCTTTACCATCTCCACCCACTACCTGTTTCATGTGTGTGCATGCACAAGTCCCAAGCTGTAGTACGTGGAGGCAGTTACACCTCCAGGCAGCTATTTGTGCATCCAAGAACAAAGATCATGTTTGGATAAACTGTCAGATGAGGTGACAGAATTGACCCTACCCTTGACAGCTGAAGAAAACAAGAGTACAGGCGTGCCCCAGTATCCACTCTCAGTTATCCAGATACATTACGCAATTTTATTACCTTGTTGCAGCAAAACCACAGGTGCTCCCCTATTTTTAAAAAGGTGTTCCAATATCCAATGGGGTACTGTAAAATCTATTCTTCATGGTCTCTGGGGATGGGGGCACATGCAGTGGAAACTAAAAAGCTTTATATCCCTTACTTGGAGGCAGGTGTGGTGTAGAATTATGAATGAGAGCAGAAGTCTGCGCTTACTGTAAGGGTGCCAGCCAAATTGTTGGATTTTCCAGCTAGATAAGACAGCTGTTGTAGGCAACACTGTGATTTGTTCACCAAGCTGAAGCGTTCTTGGCCTTGCTTTATCATGTAGTTGGTTATGGCTGTTATCTACTAAAATCTGTACTGCTTAATCCTTCAGGCAGTAGAAAGAATGTTTACATTGAAGAGCCAGCAATTCGAAAAAGCTGATGTCAATTACTTCCCTTTGAGGGAGTCACAGTGAGCTCCCTAGTCACATGTTGTGACAATGGTTATGATTTTGAATGGTGGACTTAAGAACATAAGAAGAGCCCTGCTGGATCAGGCCAAAGGCCCATCTAGTCCAGCTTCCTGAATCTCACAGTGGCCCACCCCAGGTGCCCCAGGGAGGCAGGAGACAACAAGATGCTTGCATCCTGTTGCCACTCCCTTACACCCGGTACCTGTAGCCCACCACCTTTGTAAGGAGGTTGCACAATCCATCATTGCCTATAGCCCACAATGGATCTTTCCTCCAGAAATCGGTCTAATCCTCTCTTAAAGACATCAAGACCAGATGCCATCACCACCTCCTGTGGCAAGGAGTTCCACAGATTAACTACCCGCTGGGTAAAAAAGTACTTCCTTTTATCTGTTTTAACTCTCCCAACCCTCAGTTTTAGCGGATGCCCCCTGGTTCTGGTGTTGTGAGAGAGGGAAAAGAACATCCCTCTATCGACTCTATCCCTTCCATGCATAATTTTGTATGTCTCAATCATGTCCCCCCTCAGGCGCCTTTTTTCTAGGCTGAAGAGCCCCAAACGCTGCAGTCTTTCTTCATAAGGGAGGTGCCCCAGCCCCGTAATTATTTTTGTCGCTCTCTTCTGCACCTTTTCCAACTCCACTATGTCCTTTTTGAGATGTGGCGACCAGAACTGGACACAATATTCCAGGTGCGGCCTTACCATTGCTTTGTACAATGGCATGATAATAATGGCATAATATTGACTTAGATGGAATCTAGTGCCTCCCCTGTAAAGATTGCTGAAGTTCTTTCAGTCACCTCCACACTTTTTAAACTACAGTGGTAGCATCTAGCAAGGTGTGATGCTAGATGCTATCATCACACCTTATATGATAAGGTGTTCTCCTTATGGAGAACAGGGTTCTCCACTATTTCTGTTAACACCCTTTAGCTATATTCTCTAGATTAAGGCTGCTATTTTTGCCCTTACAAATCCTCTTAGCTGCCTTTTACAAGCCCAGAGGAGCAAGCTGAAGACATAAGGCATCTCTTCATGAACATGATCTTATAGAAAAAAAGCAGGAAAGTGTTGCCCAACTTGCATGGTATTGGTGACCAAGATTCATTTAGAACACTTTTATTTCTAGATAGTTTCAGAGTAGAACTGTACATGCAAAACTGCATTAGTCACAATAGGTTTACAGTAGATTCTATTCTATGGTAAGTGTGGAATTTAGAACCCTTTGTATAGTATAAAAAAACTAAACATCAATGCCTTGAAACTTTGACTAGATGTTAAGTATCCCAATATTTTCAGTTTTGATACCTAGTTACCAGGTATTACATGTTGTAGGTATTCAATTTAGAATGTCTGAGTTTCATCAAACACTGGAGAATTTTCTTACTTGCTCCTTTTCCTGTTAACAGCCAGTCTAACATTCTGCTAACCAAGCACTATTCCTCACTTGCTAATATAGGTAAGATTGTACAGTGTTACATGCCAAGAAAGGACTCCCTCAATGGCATCTCACATTACCTTTAAAAAAAGCAATGTAACAAAAATAAAGGTATAACATTTTCAAAAATAAATATAAAGAGGGAATGCAGACAAGTGTCAAGACTTTTTGGCAGGTCACATTCATAATATACAAAATATAACTTATTCAAAGCCAAGGGCAAAAGAAATATCCAAATTTCTCTCTCAAGTAGTCAACTGTTTAATCCACTTCCTCCATGCGTGATGTATCATCATCGCCTTCCAGTGGTGGCATTTCTTCAGCGACTGCCGGACTAGTTTCTTCTGTAGTAGCATCATCTTCGTCTATGCCTGTGTAAGATTGCAGAATCACAGTCAAAATGGTTCTCAAAGCAGGTCATAATGAAAAAAAAAATGTCAATTAAGTCACAGCATCATTTCACAGTTATTAAAAACACAGAATAATAGAGAGCAAACTATTGCTGCTGAAATTGTTTGGTCAAACGATGAGTTTAGCAGGCTTTCTAGGACAAGACATTTTCCTCAGAGACCTCTGCAATTTCAAGTTTTTAAATCACTTACCCAGACCAAGTTTGATCATTCTGTAGATACGGTTGGCATGCGTCTGGGGATCCTCTAGACTGAAGCCAGAAGATAGGAGAGCAGTCTCGTAGAGCAGGATTACCAGGTCCTTCACTGATTTGTCATTCTTATCAGCTTCTGCCTTCTGCCTCAGTGTCTCAATGATTGAGTGGTCAGGATTTATCTCCAGGTGCTTCTTTGCAGCCATATAGCCCATTGTGGAGTTGTCCCTAAGTGCTTGTGCCTTCATGATCCTCTCCATGTTGGCAGTCCAGCCATATGTACTGGTTACAATGCAGCATGGGGAAGTCACTAGTCTGTTGGAGACTACAACCTACAAAGAATTGTATGAATAGTCTTACTCAGGGGAATGCGTACAACTTAAAACAGGCAAACATTAGCTCCAGTGTTTCCCACTGCATAACAAAGTTGCCTGTTATGGGACACTCAAGCCTGCATCTCAAGAAGCCGTAATAAAACACATAGGAATAAATGCTTGTATACTATAAAGACACATGCACAGTCATTTCAAAACAGCTTGGACTTCTACCTGTATTACAGTTACATGCTCGATAAGCTTACCTTCTCTACTTTTTTTTCCAGTATATCTTTCATGATCTTGCACAGGCTTTCAAACTTAGCTTTCTTCTCCTCCTGTTTCTTTTTCTCATCTTCGTCTTCAGGAAGTTCCAGACCTTCCTTTGTTACTGAAACCAAAGTCTTCCCCTCAAATTCCTTCAGCTGCTGTACACAGTATTCATCAATAGGCTCAATCATGTAAATGACTTCCAAACCATGTTTACGAAGACGTTCCACAAAAGCTGAGTTTGCTACTTGATCTTTGGTTTCACCTAAAAACAAAAGAACCCCAACATCAATCATGCCTCAATATTTAAGAAAAACCTTGCAGCATTTACAAAGTAACTTGCATTTTTTCCACATATGTTACTTAGGACAATATTTATGCTTCGAGCCAACCTGGTTGGTTCTATAAAGCCAGGACCAACATATTATCAGAGGAAGGCAATGTTACCATCATGCCAACGGTAACATGCCAACATCTTGTCTCCCTGGGTTCAGCTAACTGAAGAAAAAAGGAACTGAGGCAGATTTAAAGGTTATGCAAAATATCCAATGAAGGAAGAAATTCTGCATAAGCCCTGTTCCTCAAGATGGGGAAGTGGGAGATACCTTCTACAAGATGAAGATAAAATGTATAACATGCATGTTCCTATCTTGAGCAGGAGTGTCATACAGCTGACCAAGTTGCATTCATGGTGTCTGTTGAAGGGCCAGAAGTGACACTATGAAGCAGATAAATCTTTGTCCTCACATAAGAGCTCATTAGGTGCAAGTTACATGCGCAAATCTGATCATGTTTTCAAGGTACAGTTGAGTTCAATTATCATTCATGTTGAGATGCTGAAGGAAGTCCCTGAAAATTGACAGGCCTGAATGGGGAAAGGCCTAACATTAGGCTGACTCAGGGGGTAAAGAGCCGAGTCATTCAGGCCTAGCAGACCAGCAGTAAAGTGCCGAGAGTCATTCTGACTCCGCTTCAGCCTGGGGATGAGATCATCTGATCTCCGATTGGATGCAGGGAACTATTTAATCAAGACCAGAAACACCTGTGATTAGTTGCTGGAGATGTGTTGCTGTTGGAGGCGCTTTGCTGTACCTGTTACCTGTTCTTTGCTGCAAGAAGCCTTCTTCTGAGAATAACGAAGTTCTTGCTACCCTAATCTCTGCTGTCTGAGTGATTCCTTGCCGGAGCTCTGCGACCTTGAAGCCTTTCCAAGCCTCACAGCTGTAAGCTGCTTCTACGCTATCATCAATTCAGGTTAACTTTTCAGCTGAACTGCTTCTGAAAGAGCACCCCATGTGATAATTGGTCTCTCCCAGAATGATCTCCTCCTCACCCCCTAGTCTGCCTATAGCATGCCATCTTTCCTTCCCAGAGTCTCAGCAGAAGCAGCACTGATGTAGTTCTGGGAGAGCCCAGTTACCACATGGGTGGATAACAAGCTTCTGTGGGCCATATCAAGCCCATAGGCCTCATGTTTGACACCCCTGATCTAGAACAAATAGGTATCTTCTGCCACATGGGAATTAATATCCAGCCATAATAAACCCTTCAAGTTAACTTAGGGCTCAATCCTATCCAACCTTCCAGAGCTGATGCAGCTGTACCAATGGGGTGCATGCTGCATCCAGCAGCAAGGTGGCAATCATGGTACGATACGGTAAGCTGCAAAGGGCGGGAAGCTTGGGGCTCCATCAGTACTGGAAAACCAGATATATCAAGCCCTCAAAAAGCAAAACTTACCTGTTATGTAGTATACATGTTTCTGGTTATCCTTCATGCGAGTGCAATAATCCTTCAGTGACACCATCTCATCTCCAGATGCAGAAGTGTAGTATCTTAACAATTCTGACAATTTCTTGCGATTCTGGGAATCCTCATGAATACCAAGCTAAAAATAAAGTTATTTCATAAGCTTTTAGACAAGATCATACTCAAAACCAACCTTTCAAAAGGAGACCAAGTTCATACTCCGACTCAACCAACCTTAATATTTTTGGAGAACTGCTCATAAAACTTCTTGTAGTTTTCTTTATCTTCAGCCAGCTCAGTGAAGAGTTCCAAGCATTTCTTGACCAAGTTTTTCCGGAGTACTTTCAGAATCTTGCTCTGCTGTAGCATTTCACGGGAAATATTCAGAGGCAAGTCTTCAGAGTCAACTACACCCCGCATGAAGTCTGCAAAAGAAATAGACTGTCAGTCATTCTAGGCAATGACAACCGAGTTACTCCTACACAGTGTATTAGGATTATAAAATGCAAGATGTTACCTTCTACAATGTCAGAAGCTATCAAATCAAGTTTTTTTAATCAAAACTTGATAAGTAGCAACAGCCTAGCTTTCCTTTTCTATAATACTAATATCATAGTCACCAAGTAACAAACTAAATTTGGGATAAACAAGAGGAAGCAGATCTTAAAGAATTTAGTTGTCCAAGCCAGTTGCCTCCCTATTTTGTGGCAAGTTTAGGCTATCAAGGGTTGTTAGCTATCACAGCTAATGGGAACATCCAGATTCAGAAACAGTATGCCATAGTATTAATGGCTGTTGACCCTCATACCCAAATAATGGCCATCAAGTAAGTATCTGACAGACTGCTGTTACCAACATGCTTGGTGTGACAGAATGCTGTATCAATTCAACAGTTTCTACCTTCTTATCTACATAGAAATAATTTTACTTCCTAATATACAGTACAGCACCAGCAAAAGTTTCAAAAGCACCAACAACTTTTATCTCTTCCTTGATACAACACATGCAGAAAATGGGTTACTCACTCAAATACTCAGGAATCAACTCTTCGCAGTTGTCCATGATGAACACTCTGCGCACATATAGCTTGATGTTATTCTTTTTCTTTCTGTTCTCAAATAAGTCAAAAGGTGCACGCCTTGGAACAAACAGGAGTGCTCTGAATTCCAACTGTCCTTCCACAGAGAAATGCTGTAAAGCAGTAAGTTACAATACATTAGGTGCATCTAATATAATCTAAGCACAAGTACATAAACTAGATAAAAATTATGCTTTTTAAAACAAGGATGGACTGAATACCAATTTATCTTCAAGTCAGCAATGGAGAAACACTTTCATGTTTGACCATGCAAATACTAAGACCCATTAGTCTGGACTCCCAAAGAAACATTCTTACCTTTACTGCTAGATGGTCTTCCCAATCATTTGTTAGGCTCTTATAGAATTCTCCATATTCCTCATTAGTAATGTCATCTGGGTTCCTGGTCCAGATGGGCTTGGTCTTGTTGAGCTCCTCCTGGTCAATGTACTTCTCCTTTATCTTCTTTTTCTTCTTCTTGTCCCCTTCCTTCTTTTCTTCTTCCTCATCAGAACCCACATCCTCAATCTCTGGCTTGTCCTCTTCAGTTGTTTTTTCTTCTTTCTCCTCTTTCTCTTCTTCCTTTTCCTCTGCCTCGTCATCACTCACCTCCTTATCACGTTCTTTTTCCACCTGAGCATAAGAAGGAAAAAATATCATTCAAAGGAACAAGATAAACCACTATCTTTCCCACATACTGAGATAGACCAGTCACCCCCTCTGCAATACACCCTTTCTAACAGAAAGGCTACTTTGTCACCCCACCAGCCAAGGCCATTTGGAATGGAAGCAACATTTCAGAGACATGCCAAAAGCATAGCCAACACAACAAAAGCCATCTTTTTTTCACCACAAGTATATTAAAGGCTGTGCAATATTAATTATCCAAGCCTGACTGTTTCCCTTGATTCCATTGTAATATACATTCTCCATTACACACATTTTTCCTAGAGAATTTCTAAACATTGGAACATTGTTGAAATCAATGCTTCTCCAAGCCAAGAACTAGTTATATAGCACTACTAGGCAGCAACTTAAATTCCAAGTGGAGAACACTGCATTTTCAAGTAGGTAACATGCAGTATTGTTGCGTTTCAGGAGAACACTTACAAAGAGTGTTATTGGATAGCCAATGAATTGAGAATGCTTCTTGACTATTTCCTTCACTCGCCTTTCCTCCAAGTACTCTGTCTGGTCTTCCTTCAGATGCAGAATAACCTTTGTGCCACGGCCTAGAGGCTCTCCTGCAATATAAAGAATTCTGGAATTCAACTACAATATCAACAACACTTTTGCTTCTGAGGGTCTGACAAGTGAGCACTTCCCAAAACCAACCTTACAATATCTAAGATGTAACCATGCAAACAGAAAAATCATTGTAAAGCAACTCTTGTAATCTCTTTCATTAGAGCCACTCTTCATAATATAGCCTCTGCTCTACAGTACATATCTCTTCAAACTGCTATGACTGTCCCAAATTCCACTTCAGATATGCTCCTCACATGTGGAAAACCAGTCAGCCATGGTAGCTTCCCATTCCTACCTCCACTACTACAACAGCAAGAACTCTGGCAACAGTTACTATGGTTCTAAGAGATAACCCAATGGATCCTGTGCTGTCTTATTTAATCATTTACCCATGCCAGTGAGAACCAGTAAGCAGTCAAGCCCCTTACCGTTATCTAATCTGACAGTGAATGATCCACCAGCTGAAGATTCCCACGCATACTGTTCATCATCATTGTGCTTGGTGATCACCGTCACTTTTTCAGCAACCAAGTACGCAGAGTAGAAGCCCACACCAAACTGGCCTATCATGGAAATATCTGCACCAGCCTGCAAGGCCTCCATGAAGGCTTTGGTACCAGATTTGGCAATGGTACCCAGGTTATTCACCAGGTCAGCTTTAGTCATTCCTATCCCAGTATCCACGATAGTCAGGGTACGATCATGCTTGTTAGGAATAAGATCGATCTTCAGATCCTTGCCAGAATCCAGCTTGCTTGGATCAGTCAAGCTCTCATATCGTATCTTGTCTAGGGCCTGTAACAAGAAAGGTAGCTTTTTCAGTTCACAAGACCCCATTCAAAGGTAAACATTTGTGTTCCAATGCTGTTGAAAATTACTTACATCAGATGAGTTGGAGATAATCTCCCTGAGAAAGATTTCCTTGTTGGAATAGAAAGTGTTGATGATCAGTGACATCAACTGAGCTATTTCTGCCTGGAAGGCAAAGGTCTCCACCTCTTCCTCCATTGGCTGATCCTGTGTTTGTACTTCCTCTGGCATCTGCCAACAGATAACATTTCAAATATAATTACAACTAGACATTACAACACTCCTAGGGAGACAACTTAGTATACCTACCATTACCCACACAGAAGTTCTACTTCACATTTTTTCCCCAGGGGAGACAAGACTGAATTCAGTTTCATCTCAGGCCTTTCACATAACTTAAAATTATTCTATGTATATACATTGCATTTAAACTTTGATTGTATCTATCGGACAGGCTCAGTACTCAAGACATTGACAAAGTAATGCCTTCTAGTTCTCAAAGCAATTATGGGGTTTCTGCTTTTTTAGTTACAAGAAATTTGGAAGATGGCCAGTTTAATTATCAAGCATGTCTCTCTACCAGTCTCACATTGCCAGACACTAACTCCCAGGGACTTAATCAGTCCTCAACTCGCCTTGTGCTCTTAAGCACAGAGCTAAATTTATAAGCTGGTCCTAATCACAACAGAAACCTTCCGATTGTGGCAAAAAAAATTTGTATGAAGAGGACAAATATCCAGACCTGGGTGAAACTCACTATTAGAAGAACAGAGAAGGGCCAAGAAATGAACAGATGAGTTCATTGTAGTGGTTACAAGTCTCACACATTTACTCTGTATTTAGTGCTACTTAGTAAGGCTTATTTATCAGAGGCACAGAAATAGACTGAACTCTTTCAAAACCATTATAGTTTTGCTTAATTAACTATAAGCAGGATCATACATTTAAGACCATTTTCAACATGCTAGTCAGATTTTTCACAAACGCCACTGTATCATCAACACGTTTCTGACAATCCTTCCCTCAATTAATCGACAGCTCTTGTTTAAGTGAGCCCCCACCCCCAATCCAACTTGATCAACAGTGCAAGAGGGGAATCTTGACCTAGCAACACGTAAAGGAGAACCCGAAGAATGAACCAAGCAACAATGACACCTCCCACTCTCAAGGCGAGAGTCGCTGCGCCACCTGCTGGCCGACAAGCGGAGCACCGGCAGGTTTCTAGAAAATGCTAGAGCCTTCCCACCCCCACGCCTGTCGGTTGGTCGACCGCCCGCCCCCCGTTTAAAACCCCTCCTCCCACCAGCGCGCTGTCGAGCCAATCCGCTGGCCGTCGCGATGCAGCCGAAGCGACTCCGCGTGCACGCGCCGTCAGAGTCACAAACCCTCCTCGCCTTCCACCTCCCGCCCGGGCCAGCCATTCATTCACTCATCCATCCATCCATCCATCCCGCGAGCGCCCGGCCACTCACTCGGTCTTCCCACCTCCCGGCCGTGCTCCCGGGTGTCTCGAGTCCCCCCCTCGCCCAGGACAGCCCTCGCCCCCGACACCGCCCCCCACAGCAGGCCCTGCCCCCACCGCTCCGTCATGGCTGCCCGAGGACGGCTCCCTCCATCTCCTCTTCCCCCCCCCATACCATCTTTTATCTCTTTTTCTTTTAAAAGGAGCCCCCGAGCACTTGAAGCGCGAATGGGAAACAGCTTCCGCCCGCGGTCCCTTCGCAAGGAAACCCTGACAGAGAGCGACGTCTTCCCTTTCGATTCCCCCATCAAATTCTCTTGTCCAGCCTCCCCCCCAGACACGCGCAGCTGTCTTCAGACACATCGTTCGGCCTCCTCGAACTGCGAATTCCCCCCCTCAATATAGAGCCCACGATGCTCCCTTTCCCCGCCATAGGTGGACACACGCCGCGAGCCCCCCCCCCGGCACTCATACTAGATTCTTTCGACGGCAGCTCTTTGGTGGGGCATAAATTCGATATTCTGCGGGCTATTTTCTTCGCAGTCCCTCCCCCCACCAGGTTTCCTCATGAAAACGCCTCCCGTTCCTGAGGAAAAGCAGGTGGCCAGATTCCCCTCAGGGCGACCATCGCCTCACACTTCTCCTCACCTTGGCGGCTTGGTGGGTTTCGTTAAGAAGGCGATTCGCTTGAGGCGCGCTCCGTCTCCTAGCTCGGCACCCGACTGCACTGCGCGGTACTCCCGCCTCCTGCTCGCTTTATATAGCCGCGCCCCCCCGCCTCTTTCCAGAACCATCGGGAACCTTCACTGACAGGGAGGGGAGCGCCGGAGAGTGGGCGGGGATTCTTGCGAGCCTTTTCCCGCGAGGGGGAAGAGGAGGAGCCGAGCTTCAGAGACGGAGGGGGAGCCTGCCCCTGAGTGAAATGAGGCGCACGCGCAATTGCCCCCGCCTATCTCGGATTCACTGCTATGACCTCAGCTCTGACGTGGAATTGTTACAATAGGCATTGTGCCTCAGGCGCCAGCCCGCGCGGGAAAGTAACGCGCGGCTTCCCGGGAAGGCTAGGAAAAAAGGAGAAGATTCCCAAGAAGGTTATATGACAGGAGGGGACATGCCTTAACAAGAGATAGCAGTCGAATCTTACCTCCATGAAGATTCCGTAGGTTCTTCCAATGACGTCACTATCGAGGCTTCCGGAGAACTGCCAAGACAGGGGGCGGGGCTGCTCGGCGGTTGGGTCTGCCCGCCCCTCAGAAGGGCGGCGGTTTAGAATCTCTCCGGCGTAGTCCCCTCCCCGCAGTGCCCTCAGAATGTCCTAGAAGGAGTCCGAAAGTGGTAGCAGTTCCCCCGCCCCGAACAAAGAATGTGCCAGCTGAGGGGCTCAGAGTTGCGTTGAACACACTGAGGCTTAACTCGAGCTTGAACATGTCCCTGGTGGCATACGCCTGCCCTTTGGAGAGAATCGTTACTCCGCTTGCGGGGGCGTGGTTACTCCAACCCGAATAACCATCAATACCGTCCTCTCACAATACATTAATAACACAGATCTGCGAAATGGAGGGTCACAAAAATTGGAAAAAAAATTATGGTGGTATATGAATTTGGGGTGCTGATTCTAAAAATGGCATCAGTTTTGCCCTACCATGTCTAGTCTCGGAGTTATGGCATAGCCTCGTTGGTGAATGGTTCGAACAGCATTCTTGTGAGGTGGAGCCATGGTATAGGTTTCCTCACGAGGACACTGCTTGAACCATTCAGTAACGAGGCTATGCCATATCTCCCAACCTAGCCATGATAGGGCAAAACTCATGCCGTTTTGGGAAACAGCACCCAAAATATACTATACCCAGGAACAGGTCTAACCTTTAAGGCAGCAAAATGTGTATTGGCCTGTTAAATTATCAGTAACTGTCCTTGTTTGCTCAAGGAGTGTTGCCCTTCACTGAGGCAACAGTTCTCTCATAGATCTGAAGAAAAAGTTAGATCTCTCCATGGTTAAGAAACTGAGGATAAGGAGGGGCCGAAGGGGTCTGAAACGGGCCAAGTTAACCTGCCGCTTTTGTTACTCTGACAGAAGACATGGGTGAGAGGAATAAATGTCTTGAGGCTGAACATGCAGGTTACATAACCAAGAAGTTAAATATATTAACATATAAGCAGCATAAAGCTGCAATCACAAGGGGAGGGGGAACCCAGATGTTTCCAGACTCTTGCCTGAGCAGGCGGACCTGTTTGGCTTCCCTGGTAACCAAACAAGCCACAAGAACCTTTGTTGTTTTTGCTTCTGATGAAGCAAAGGTGCTTCTGATGATGACTGAGGATGTGCCTCAGGAACTCTCACATCTTTCCTGTTCTCAGTAGAAGGAATTATTTCCACCTTTGGGCCTTCTGCCCTAATTTTGGGGAGCCATTCATGGCCATTGATGAGGCCAATTAAAGCAGTTGACATCAGGCCACAGGCTAGCAAGGGGGCACCCATTTCCATCCACCTGCTTACCTCCACTTATCCATCTCCTCCTCCTGGAAAAGGAAAAGTGGGAGAAATCTGAACCATAGGAGAGAGGAGAGCGGTAGGCTAGCTTGGTGGAGGGGCAGAGGCTGACATATCACCTGGTAAGGGAGGCAGCATTTTACTTATTGCATCAGGCATCAGGAGGTCTTGGGCTGAGGTAAAGGAACAGGATGTGAAGGCAAACGTCATTGTGCCTCCTTGTTTAAATAACCAGTCCAATCCCCCACAGTGGTGAACATTCCATAATAAGTCAGACACACAGGATAACTTCAACTGGGAATTCACTAAATTACTATGCTGCATTAGGGAATGTGTACACCATTGAGTGGCAAGTGTACACATCTGTTCTGCTATATGCAAACATGACGGACCCACTACCAAAGGGCTTCCTGCCGCATGAATATACAGCAACATGGATGTGTGCACACTGTAATTGATGGTGTATATGTAGCGAAGTATAGAAACTATTTTGCAATCATAAATTCACCATGCATGAAGGAATCATCTGGGACTCCGACATTCATCTCTAGGAGAGAAAAAAACCTGCATTCCTGGAAGCGCACTACTTTGCAATTCATGAGGAGTCAGCAATGTGCACAATACTCAAAGGTATCAGACAACTACCATCAGAAATAATGTGTATGGAGCCTAGGTGTCTACCACATTTCTGCAGGCAACATGTGCATTGTAATGCACTGTCTTTTTTTCTGGCAACTGGCATCTACTAATTAAGTGGGAATAGGATATCTCGGGGCAGAATTAGATCAGACCCGTGATGTCAAGTTAACATCCAACCATTTCAATAAAGTTTAATCAGACTTCCCCCTGTTTCACTTCTTTGCTTCACACCATTTTGCCACTGACAGGGAAATACCACATGCAAACAAACAGCCCTGAACAGGGTGGCGTATTCATCATGGGAGTGTCATTTACAGGGACAACCCACTATCAAACATCTAGTGCTGCTGAAGTGCTATTATACTTCAAGGGGTGGAGGGAATGAAACAGGCAACATAGAATGTTTGCAGGCAGTCTCCTTAGAATGAAAGAGATGAGTTTGTTAGAAACTAGCATTTCATACAGGCTCTCTGGGGATAGATTGACAAGTAGGCAGGTAAAGTGAGAAGGAGGTTCCACAAACATGGGAAACCTAAGCAGCAGGAAGCCCAAACATTAAAGGAAATATGCAAAGGTAGCAATAAATCTGTAGACAAAGACCTGAGGGGAAGGCAAGAGACTAACAGTGCAATTCTAAACTGGAGTTAGGCTGGCATAAACTAAGCCAGCAAAGTTTGGCCAGCACAAGGGCCACCATAAAGCATGTTTGGACTACTCTCGGAGTCAGGGAGGATGGCACCCTCATTTTCATACTCTGGGCAAAAAGATGTAGTACTGAGATTTAAAAAAAAAAAAAACTTTGTTAAAATGGTTGCATTCTCCACTGGGGTGGGGGAAATCCCATCCCCATAAAAAAGTAGGTAGGCTTTCTGACATCTCCATTTCTACACAGAGTTATTTTTTAGGGTGAGTGGGTGGGAGAACGGCAGAGCATTCTGTCACATGAACTCCCAGCTACTATCAAAATTGGTACAGCCATGACATTACTTCCAGATAAGTATCTGTATTGATGTATATGAGCAATGTCGTGATGTAAAGACATGTTAGAATGAAGAATAAATTCATTTAGCCACAAGACTTGTTAAAACTCATGTTTTAGCTATGCCCCAACTTCAGTGAAAACTGGGCCTCAGTTCTATGGTTGATTCATCCCAACAGATTTTAGTCCATCTCATCTGCAGGACCATCAGAGCTTCTTGCTTTCTGTCAGTAATATATCAGTTACAACAAATCAGCTCTCTTCTGAGATTTTGCACTAAGGATAAAACCAGGTTTTTGTTTTGCCTGAGAGATCTTGTCCATGCCTTGCTTCCTTATTCAGATCTTTAGATGGTATGTGAGTACACAGGGCTCTAAGTAGTTCAGATATACATTAGTACAAAAAGCAGCCCTATCCCCCTTCAGGTCCACAGGTGTCCATATAGTCAACACATTGATGCAAGTTAGAGCACAATCCTATGCATGTCTACTCAGAAGTACATCCTATTGTGTTCAATGGGTTTACTCCTAGGAAAGCATGGATAGGATTGCAACCTTAAGGTTTCTCCATTTTATTTTGGTCAAATTATTCCTGGAGAAACACCCCCCATCATTGAAGGCTCCTCTGCTTCCTCTAAGGGCCATAGTAATCCATGCTCTAGTCACTTCTAGATTACATTATTTACGCACTCTACATGGGTCTGCCCTTGAAACTTCAGTTAGTGCAAAATGCAGCTGCCCAGTTGTTTATTGAGACAGCTCACCTGGAACTCTATCTATGCTGGAGAAATTGCATTGGCTTCCTGTGTGATTCCAGGTTCAATTCAAGGTACTGGTTGTATGCTTTAAAGCCCTAAATGACTGGAAGCAGGGTACCTGAAGGGTACCTGATACCTTCTCCCACATACTTAGCTTTTCATTCAAGGCACTGCTTCAGGTGCTCAGCTGCCATAAGCTCCACAGGCATCTCCAAGAAGCAGATTTGTTTTTTCCCAGTAGCAGTGCCAGTTTTGTGGCCCTTCTTCACTTTACAAGTCAGACAGGCACCAACACATTATGCCTTCAGGTGTCTATCCAAGATTTGGTATTTGAGCAGGCCTTTGGTGTGGGATGCAATTAGTGTGAGTCTCTCTGATTTTCCTGCTGATTGGTTGCTGTTTGCTTATGCTTGTACTGTTCTGTTTGACTTTGTTCTTTTGTTCTTACAATATTTTCATTGTAAGCCAAACTAGTTCCTCTGGAGAAGGGCAGTATATAAATTTTTTAAAATAAAAATAGTACATGCTCTAGAGTAATCAGGACTAAGAATTCCCTATCTCTGTCCTCCAAAGACTTCAGGCACTAGGCATAATATATGGGGGAATGGACAGAAGAAAACGTTGGAATCCAAGAAGATACGTTAGCTAAAACCTCACTCTTGCAGCATTTGTTCCAGCTCCGCTGACAGCTCATACCATTGCCAAGATCAGACATTTTGAGAAGTCATGACCTGGCAAATATTTGGCCTGGTGCTGTGCCTGCTGGTGATGAAATTGTTGTTCCTTTTTGCTACATATCCCTTGCAATTCTCATAACTATACAAAACAGAACAGGTGACAGATTTTAAAAACACAAAATCGTAAGTGCAGAGGACAGAAGCAAATCCCACCTTCACATCTCATGTTTCTGGACTTCTGCCCCCATGCATGCCTCTGAATCCCTAAATTCTTTATGACTCATTTGTAGCATCTGTACTATTTTAGGTTTGTTTTAGCTTCAGTTGTAGCTACAGCCCAAACTATAAGGTTTTGCTGGCCAGTTTGTGCTGCTCATTCATAGTAAGAAAAACCTATCAGTCTGAACATGAAGTTTTCATGGTGGGGTCTGGCATCAACCTGGAGATGATTGATGGGAAAATCATTAACTTCTGACCAAGTGAAAATTGCCTTGTGAAAATAAAGGGAGCCAACTAAAAATAGGATTTCTCATATTATTCAAATGGGAATGATGAGCAATTCTCAGGAAATATCAATGGGCCTCTTCTATTTTTAACAGGTAAAAATTCAATATATTTGTCTATAATTCTACAAAAGGTGTTAATTTGCAATTTAGATATTTATCAAGGGAATTAAAGCAGGAAAACGAATATTCTGACTCTCTACTTGCAAATTGAACTTCTACTTCATGCAGAACTCCAAACAACCACATTATGAGGGCACTAGCTTTTTGGTACCCGCCATTGCCCGGGTAAGAAATGACATCGGGACTGTCACCAATCAGCTTAGCGACCCCAAAAACTGTGGATTTTGACCATTTTCACGTGGAGGCCCCTGTGCACCCCCACCCCTGGGGTCACCAGGGGGGTCGTGCCCCCGCAGTGTTTGTCGCCAGGCCGTAATGCGTATGCGTGCTGAGTTTGGTGGCAATCAGTCCAGGCGTTCCAGCAGGTCAGTGTGGACGTTTTGTTTTGCACCCCTTCTCGCCCCCCCCCCACACCAAGGGGGCCCAAACCGGGACTCAAACGGCATCGGGAGCATCACCGCCCGTCCCGCCGACCCCAGAAACTATGGATCCGACACAGATTTCGGCCGTTTTCGACCATTTTCACCTGGGGCCCCCTGAGCACCCCCACCCCCGGGGGCGCTGGGGGGGGCCTGACCCCTGCAGTGTTTACCGCCAGGCCTGCACATGCCGAGTTTGGTGCCAATCACTCCAGGCGTTCCAGCAGGGCATGGCGGATGTTTTGTTTCAAACCCTTTCTTGCGCCCCATGTTGAGGGGGTCCGAACGTGGACTTCAACGGTGTCAGGAGCGTCACCGCTCGTCTTGGCGGCCCCAAAAACTACGGATCCGACACCGATTTCGGCCATTTTTGACCATTTTCACATGGGGCCCCCTGTGTACCCCCACCCCTGGGGGTGGTAGGGGGCCCTGACCCCTGTAGCGTTTGTCGCCGGGCTGCAAGGCATGTGCGTGCTGAGTTTGGTGCGCATCGCTCCAGGCGTTCCAGCAGGGCATGGCGGACGTTTTGTTTCGCACCCCTTCTCGCCCCCCCACGCTGAGTGAGGGCCAAACCCGGACTCCAACGGCGTCGGGAGTGTCGCCGCTCATCCCGGCGACCCCGGAAACTACAGATTCGACAACAATTTCTGCCATTTTCGGCTCTCTTCACATGCCCCCCTGCATACCCCCACCCTTGGGGGCGCTGGGGGGGCCTGACCCCCGCAGTGTTTGTCGCCAGGCCACAAGGCATGCACGTGCTGGGTTTGGTGCGCATTGTTCCAGGCGTTCCAGTACGGCATGGCGGATGTTTTGTTTTGCACCCCTTCCGGCCCCCCGTTCCGAGGGGGGCCCGAACCCAGACTCCAGCGGCGTCAGGAGTGTCGCCGCTCGTCTCGGCAACCCCGGAAACTACGGACTCAACGCCAATTTCAGCCATCTTCACATGGGGCCCCCTGAGCACCCCTGCCCCCGGGGGAGCTAGGGGGGCTTGACCCCCGCAGTGTTTGTGGCCAGGCTGCTAGGATTCTGAATGCCGAGTTTGGTGCCAATCGTTCCAGGCGTTCCAGCAGGGCATGGCGGACGTTTTGTTTTGCACCCCTTCTTGCCCCCCACGTCGAGGGAGGGCTGAACCCGGACTCCAATGCATCGGGAGCATCGCCGCTTGTCTCGGCGACCCTGGAAACTGTGGATTCGATGCCGATTTTGACCATTTTTGACCATTTTCACGTGAGAACCCCCACGTACTCCCCCCCCGGGGGTGTAGTGCTAGGGGGGGCCTGACCCCTGCAGTGTTTGCTGTTCTTTGCTGCAAGAAGCCTTCTTCTGAGAATATAGAAGTTCTTCCTAATCTCTGTTGTCTGAGTGATTCCTTGCTGGAGCTCTGCAACCTTGAAGCCTTTCCAAGCCTCACAGCTGTAAGCTGCTTCTACGCTATCATCATGCCTGCCCATTGGCTCCCTCTCCCTATGCCCTGAAACAGTTAAAATCACTGCCCAGAATGGTTTTGATGGCAAGGTAGGAGGGGCTGCTTACACGGCACATTGTGGCACCTGGAATTTACTGCGCCGTTCCCCTGTAGCTATGTTACTGATTTCCACATCAGCATGTAGGGTTGCCCTCTTTCCAATTGCATTCGCTCATATTTGTCCCTTGTGAAATATGAATTGCAAGTTTTCCAAGGCATGGACCTATCATTCCTTACACTGCAACATGCCACCTACATGTACACACCACACCCAAACCAAGATAAGAGTTATATTCTCTACTCTCTCGTTCCCAGTCTCTCTTCCAGTATTTTGCAGAGGTTTCTTTGCTTTGCTTTCTTCTCCAATTTTGCCTGTTCCTCAGCAGTCTCTGGAAACTGCAGCCCTGCTCTTGCTGCCAAAAAGGTTAAACGCCTTTAGCTGCTACATGCAGTATTCATCAGAGAACTCTGTCACATCTCCAGGGCACATTGACAGCGTCCCACAAAGACAGCATTTGCTACCTGCTCTTCGGTTTCATCTGCCAACGCTGACGTTCAGAGATGATTCTTCATATCAAGAAAACAGAATCTAGTATACTACACTGTGCATCGTTTCTGCTAGCAGCTACTATTGCCCACATAGCTATCTTCCACACAGTTCAGTCCAGTCTGCTTTTCTAACCAGTTCCTGAAATTAGCTGCTTCTTCTTTTTTAACTTGTATTCCTCTTACCTCCTCAGAGAATGGCAAGAAATGGGGGCAGCCCAGAAGGAGACATAGCTTCTTTGTCCATTATGTATGGGCTTCAGCCATATACATTTTATAATGCTTTCTACCCTGCCTTTCAAGGCAGTAGACAGGTATGTGAACAGATGTGCTGGCCAGGGAGCCCTGTTCAACACCCCCCCCATGTGTATTTGTATAGAACAGCTTAGAACATAAGAAGAGCCCTGCTGGATCAGGCCAAAGGCCCATCTAGTCCAGCTTCCTGTATCTCACAGCGACCTACCAGGTGCCCCAGGGAGGCATGAGACACAAGACACTTGCATCTTGTTGCCACTCCCTTGCACCCGGTACTCTGAAGTAGCCTAATACTAATGTAAATGATGACAGGATTTCCATACCTTTAACAATGGAGAAAGAAGATTTTCTAGGAGAAATTTCTTTAACAATGGAGAAGTTGTTGTTGCAGGGGCAACTTGTCCTATTGGTTGAGAGAAGCTCCCACTGTCAACATTCCTTCTCCAGTCTCTAACAGAAGCTTGGGAGCTCCAGTCTTCCTTCGTAGCTGCTTATCCCATCACGTGCGCATCCCTGTGTCACACAAAACACCTGCCACTTATAAACACTGAGGTTTTAGTGGCAGAGAGATTAAAATACAGACAGCCACACATTGGAAAGTGTCTTTAGAGGTTAGACACATTTGCTGCAGGTTGAAGGGCTAAGCACCTCTTCCACCACTTTGCCGGTCTGATCATGGTTCGTTTTAAAAACTAATGAATTATTACAAGCTTTTGTGGAAGAACAGGACAATTGGTTGTTGTGCAAGAGGGATCTAATCCAAGAAGGCAATGTCAAAGTGCAGGACATCAGCTTCAGTGTCTGTCAATCTTTAAAAGTGACAAATACTGGGTCTTCCAAGCCAGAAGCAGAAAATACTGAGAGAAAAGTTGTTACTAATCTCAGGAGAATAGAGCAATGTGAGAGGCACAGCATTTCAAAAGTGTTTTAAATAACAGAGGTTTTCCATTAGCTACACAACATCATTACTCTGACATGTTCCATGCAGAAGTTTTCAGGGAAACAGGAAAAAAAAAATCCACAAAACAGCTTACCAGCAAATGAGTCTATTTATGTTTGCTTTTCTTTGAAATATAGGCTGGAGGAGAGGGAAGGCTTCTGAGCATGCAAGTCAGGCAGTGGTGTGGGAGCTTGTCTGTAGACTGAGTACCCAAGGCAGTACTGTAAGTAGGGGTGTTTGAAATGGTGTTTATAGCAATTTCATTATTTGAAAAGCAGAAAGCATCATCATATGTTTTTATTGCAAGTTCTCATTCCAAGTTCTCATTTTTATTAATTTTAAATGCTTTAAAAGTATACTGGGTGGGTGATATAGTATCAACAGATGCAGCTACAGTATTATTTTTAAGTGAAAAGGTAATCTATTTTAATTTCTGGAAAATATCTTAAACACCAAGATATGGTGTTTTGTGGTTTTACGCATTTTTAACACCACCACCACCACATACTCTTGGTTATAAGGAAGGTACTGTAGACCTCCAACAAAATGGTTCCAAAACTAGAAAGAGAAAAACAAACTCATATTTTTGCCACCATCAGAGCAGCCTCCACATCAGGAGGTGCAAATTGCCAGATCCTCCTGGGTGACAAGCAATCCATTTGAAGCTGGGCCTTAATTTCCTCACCACCAACACACCAGTTATGGGGAAGAACATCACACATCCTGGTGAACCAAACAATTGAACCATCAATTTGTTCAATGGTAGTTGTCCAATGAGGAATTTTAGCATGAATGAATTGTGCTAGGGCAATGTTTCTCAAACTGTGAGTCGCAAGCCAATTTCAGGTGGGTCATGTAACACCTAAGGCAGCCATTATTGAAAATATGGAAAGATGGGACCCTGGGAAGGTTGTGTGATTATTTTGCTTGTGGTCAAGGTTGTAAATAGGCTTTTTTTCCCCTTTGTGAGCAGGAGAGCAGCAGGCTCTGGCATCACAATGACAACACTTCCGGCCATGACATTGCTTCCAGTTGGCCCCGGACAGATTGTCATTCTAAAAAGTGAATCCTGGTGCTAAAATGTTTCAGAACCAGCATGCCAAAGTGATTGTGCTTGCATGGATCCCTTCCTAGTTCTGAATGGAAAAGTTGGCCTGGGCAATTACCCAATTAGTCCCCTACCGCAAAAATGAATTTTGATAAATTATGGGGGGAAATACTTGGAAACAGATAAGGGATGAAGGAATTCTACCCTCTACCCTCGTGAACCTTAAACCTGGGGGATAGAAAAAGTGCTGAACCCTAGAGCTGTTATCTGTTTGCTTACAGGCACGCCTGAGTTCTGGGCAAACCCAAACGACAGCATGCAGATGCAGCATACAGGTTCAGGACTCGGCCCCCACAATTTCAATCCATTAACTAGTGAGCCCTTTTGACCCGGCACAAACCCTAAACCTAAAAGTTAACCATTGAACTCCTGAAACAGCACAAATGGTTGATTCTAGAAATGTACCTTAAGATTAATCATTAGAACACAAAGCATCTGACTTGTAACACGTAGACAAAATTAGCCTAATAAAAATGAGGACAGAGCTCTCGGAAAAGAGCAAGCTTGGAAGCTTGGGAGCTTGAAAGCCTGGAGAGCTTGAGAGCTAGAGCAGCTTCTGCTCCTCCGATGGAAACTGCAGATCCTGTCTCCTCTCATCATTGACTCGTGATTGCTTCAAGGGAGCCTATTTTTCCCCAAAGAGCTTTCTCTTCAGGAGGACTGCTCTTTGGCTGAAGAACAGAACTGTAGTAAACATGGGGGGAACCCCTGAGAAAATTGGAGCAGGTAAATCACATACCGTATAGCAGCAGCTCCCAAACTTGTCAGGGCTGCGACACCTTCGGAACTAGGAAGTGAATGATGATGACATGAAACATGCTGTGTGGTGATGTCACAGACATTCATTTCCTTGTTTTGAGGGCTCTAACAGGAGCCTTTAAGTAGCAGTAAGAGGATGGAGGATTTTGCTTCACACGGTTTTCACATGCTGCAGATCTGCCCGGCATGCTGACCTCCTGTCTTGAGACTCGTGCTGTGGTCTTGCTACCAGGCAGTGGATGGCCCGTGACACACCACCAACTGTCTTGTGACACCTCAAGATATTGCAACGCACAGATTGGGAACTGCTGCAGCATAGCATATGTCCAAACCAGGAAGTATCTTCCCCTGAGAAGAGCAATGCCCCAGAGAAAAACTCCCACCTGTTTTTGGCAGGAAAGTGCTTCTGAGATGGTTTGGAATGGACTTTAGTCTTCCTTCCCCCCTTTCAATAACAACCAGTCACAAAGTTATGTTAACTGTAAAACACACCAGTAACCCAACTTGAGCCATGTTTATTCAGAAGTCCCATTACATTTACTTCCATGGCACTTACTATGAAATTACCTTGCAATTCTAAACACACTTTGGAGCCTTGAAAACATCCAAAGAAACATGCATGGAACTGGGCTGTAAACAGGATTAGGCTTACAATCCTATACACACTTACTTGGAAGGATGACACATTGCACACTGGGGTTTACTTCTGAGTAAGCATGCATTACAGCCCTAGAATTACAGCCCAAGAGTGAGTCACCCTGGCCGTAATCCTTAAATATTTGTATTTGAAAGTAAATCCCACTGGGTTCAGGGGGATATAAATAAATCAGAATTGTGGCTAGGATCTAGCTGTAAATAGCTAATCCTTGACCCAACTGTTGTGGGAAAACTCAATCTACCTACTGTCATGGAGGACCACTCTGGGAATAGACTTTCCCTTGTGTAAAAATTTTAGTCAATATAATTATGCGATATGACTTTAATTCTGGAATGCCAAGCATTTTTTTAAGGATGTAAGTTCCAATAAGCCTTTAACTGAGCCTAATAGCCCAACTGTAGTCATGTCTACTCAGATGTAAGTCCTACTACAGTCAATGGGGCTTATGTTCAAGGATGTGTGCCTAAATATGATTACCCAAACGTAAGTCCCACTGCTTTCAATCCAGCTTAATCTCAAGTAGTAATTTAAAAAATTTGATAAAGGTTGCCTCTACTGCAACACAATTTAATAAAATACCATTTTGAAAAATAAGAAAACTGCCAGCTTAGAAGACGCATTCCTGCTTTACTTTTATGCACAGCAGAGAATGTCTTAGCAACAGACAGCTGTGACCATTAAAAATACCCAATGTTTTTCCTTTCTTTTGAATGATTTCATTCATATGCACATGAATTAATTACAATTAATTAATTGGTTAAAACTAAAATGGGGAATTAACTTGGGCTTCTTTGACTGGGGTGCACCGTGTGTGTTTTTACACAATTCAATCATGAACGCAACCAAATAGTGCTGTAGACAAGCAAGCCCATGATCTCTGAAGAATACTATAAAGCATTAGATAAAAATACTAAATAAATAAGTACCGTGGTTGAAAAAACAGAGAAGATTTAAAATCCCGAAGCGATACATTTTAACTTCTGCCTTCTTCAATAACCATTTTTATTTCAACACTAGCTTTTTGTTACCCGGCGTTGCCCGGGTGTTTATATCTCCCATCCCTGACCCATCTCCCAATTTTGGGCGTTTTCGACCATTTTCACCTGGGGCCCCCTGCGCACCCCCACCCCCGGGGGCACTGGGGGGGCCTGACCCCCACAGTGTTTGTTGCCAGGCTGCAAGGCATAGGCATGCCAGGTCTGGTGCCAATTGCTCCAGGAGTCACAGTGGGGCACGGTGGACATCTCGTCTTGCACCCCTTCCCGTCCCCCACATTGGGGGGTGCGGACCTGAACTCCCACAGCGTCGCTGTTCGCTTCAGTGAGCCCAGAAATGACAGAACCGAGGATGATTTCGTCCATTTTCGGCCATTTCCACGCAGGGGCCCTGCCCCCCCCCGGGGCGCTAGGGAGGCTTGACCCCCAGAGTGTCTGTTGCCAGGCTGGAAGGCACACACATGGCGAGTCTGGTACACATCGGTCCAGGCGTTCCAGCAGGGCATGGCAGATATTGTGTCTTGCACCCCTTCCCGCACCCCATGCCAAGGGGGGGTGAACCCGGACTCCGACGGTGTCAGGAGCATTGGCGTTCGCTCCGGCAACCTCGGAAACTATGGATTCTACGCCAATTTTGGCCGTTTTCGACCATTTTCACCTGGGCCCCCCGCGCACCCCCACCCCCGGGGGCGCTAGGGGGGGTCTAACCCCCCGCAGTGTTTGTCATCAGGCCACAAGGTGTATGTGTGCCGGGTTTCGTGACGCTCGGTCCAGGCGTTCCAGCAGGGCATGGCGGATGTTGTGTCTCGCACCCCTTCCTGCCCCCCATGCCGAGGGGGGGTGAACCTGAACTCGCACAGCGTCAGGAGCGTCGCCACTCGTCCCAGCGACCCCGGAAACTATGGATTTGACACCGATTTTGGCCATTCTCGACCATTTTCACGCGGGGACCCCCACGTACCCCCACCCCTGGGGGCGGTAGGGGGGCCTGCCCCCCGCAGTGTTTGTGGCCAGGCTGCTAGGCTTCCGCATGCCGAGTTTCGTGCCAATCGGTCCAGGCATTCCAGCAGGGCATGGCGGACGCTGTGTCTCGCACCCCTTCCTGCCCCCCACGTGGGGGGGGCACATGTCAACTGCATCGGGAGCGTCGCCACTCATCTCAGCGACCCCGAAAACTGTGGATTTGACTCCAAGTTTGGCCGGTTTTGACCGTTCTCACATCGCCCCCCCCGTACCCCCACCCGCGGGGGCGGTAGGGGGGCCCACCCCCCGCAGTATTTGCGGCCAGGCTGCTAGGCTTCCACATGCCGAGTTTCATGCCAATCGGTCCAGGCGTTCCAGCAGGGCATGGTGGACGCTGTGTCTCGCACCCCTTTTTGCCCCCCATGTCGGGGGGGGCTGAACCCGGACTCCAACGGCATCGGGAGGGTCGCCACTCATCTCGGCGACCCCGAAAACTGTGGATTTGACGCCGATTTCGGACGTTTCCGATGATGTTCACGCAAAGACCCCCGTGTACCCCCACCCCCGGGGGCGCTAGGGGGGTCTGACCCCCGCAGTGTTTCTTTCCAGGCTGCAAGGTACGTGTGTGCCAAGTTTCGTGGCACTCGGTCAAGGCGTGGGGAAGCCTATGCATAACATACATACTACACACAGACATACACACCCACCCACATACCCACGTCCATTTTTATATATATAAATAGAAGAAGATAAGCCAAGGTGCTAACTGTGTAAAGAATGCTGATGGTAGTGGAATTATCAGCAGAGTGGCAAGTGTAAGAGAAAATGTCTTGACACACTTACATACAAATCCTATGTATGCCAAAGTTTCTCCAACATCCCTGCTACATCCCTGAAAAGACAGAAGTCCTCCTGGTCAGGAAATCCTCAATGCAGGCACTAAGTCTTTCACTCACTCTGAATGGAGTGACACTTCTCCTGCAAGAACAGGTGCGCAGTCTGTGAGTGCTCCTGGACTCTCAGCTGTCTCTGGAGAACCAGGTAGTAGCTGTGGCTAGGAGTGCATTTGCCCAGCTTTGACTGGTGTGCCAACTACGACCATACTTGGGCCGTTCTGACCTGGCTACAGTGGTCCATGAGTTAGCTATCTCAAGGCTGGACTACTGTAATTCGCTGTATGTAGGGCTTCCCTCAAGAACAGTTCGGAAGCTTCAGTTAGTACAAAATGCAGGACCCCGGGTGGTTAAAGGGATGAGATGGGTTTGACTCAGTAGGACCACTCCTTCAGCACTTGCAGTGGCTGCCCATTCATTTCCGATCCCAACTTAAGATGATGATACTGACCTTTATGGCCCTTCAAGACTTAGGCCCAGCCTACCTAAAGGACCGCCTTGTCCCATACATACCAATTTGCCCTCTTAGATCATCAAAAGGGGCTCTCCTTCAAGTGCCCCCTCTGTCCCAAATGAAAGGGATGGCAGCTCGGGAGTGAGCCTTTTCTGTAGCGGCTCCACAAATATGGAATTCCCTTCCAGAACTAGGAACTCCACATTCTCTTATGGCCTTTTGGAGAGGGCTCAAATCATACCTATCTGGCCTTTGGATGATGGTTGGCTGTCTACCCTCTACCCCTCTGGAATACTGTCATGGTTTATTTACTCCCCTGGTCAATTGTTTTCCCACCCTCCACCCTCCAAAGGGCCTGATAAGGAGAATTGAGTCTAGCTTCATTCTTGTACATTCTCTGTGTTCCTGTTAAATGTTTGATGTTTAAATGCTTTTGTTCTACTTATTGTGGTTACATTGTACTTTGTTCTCTGTAAGCCGCCTTGGGCATTTGCTTTGGCATGGGAAAGGCGGGGTATAAATTCTTCAAATAAAATAAATACATCAGCACAAAGTTGGTGCAATGCCTGTCATATCTGAAGACTGTCCAGCACAAAGCAAGAGGGAGAAACAAGAGCCCAGATGATTTCATACGGCAGAAAGGAAAGTAGGTGGACCCAGAGTATCCCCTGGTTACAGCAGGCACTTCCTGCTAATTTATCTCTCAGAATAGGGGCTCTGGTCTTGAAGAGTCGCACACGACTTAGCGACTAAACAACAACAACAACAACAACAAAAAAGTAGCAAATTTTCCTGCCCTGCAGTATGAAACAGTTTCACCAGAGGGAGCAATAGCAGCACATTCAGATGCCTATGTATAACTCTTAAAAAAAACAAAAAACATTCCAACGTTCCGTTTCCTATTTATATTTTATTCAACTAAGAGCGCAGTCCTAAACTGGAGTTAGGCCGGCATAAACTAAAGCCAGCAAAGTTTGGCCAGTGCAAGGGCCACAATCCAAAGCATTTTTGGACTACTCTCGGAATCAGGGAGGATGGCTCACGTCTGTGTGCTGGCCTCTTTGACTCCAAGAGTGGTCCAAACATCCTGTACGGTGGCCCTTCTGCTGGTCAAACTTTGCTGGCTTAGTTTATGCTGGACTAACTCAGTTTAGGATTGCGCCGTGAATCACCTTTTTTGCTATTGAGATATATGACATAAACCAAGATTCTTATAGTTACTCATGTACATGATTTTAAAACAATATAGTTCCATTGGGAATATTGCAACATACAATATTTTGCAAGTTTGCAATATTTCAGGTTTGGAAGAGAATAGGGATCTAGGTCAGTGGTCTTCAAAGTCCTACTTAGATGTTGAAGCCACTGTGTTTGCAGGGGCAGGGACTGGGGTGGTTGTACCGGTGGCGCAGCAGCAATCGATCGCAAACCAGAAGTGAGCTCCAACAACAAAACTGAGTCCACTGCAGCAAAATGAGGGTCACACGGGATTGCGAGCCTCTAGGACCCTCCAGAAGGCTTCACGCAGCCCCTAGGTATGTTGCCATGCCTCTGGGTCCCTGTGGGGTAGCGATTGCTGCAGTGCCATTGGGGCACGCACCCATTCCTGGGCCACTCCCCTTAAGGGGGGAATGGCCCTTTTTGTTTTTCAACTGTGGGTCACGTCCCACCACTTTGAATCCCACTGATCTAGGTTATTTAGGCACAGAAATATTTTAAATAAATAGTTTGCTGTCTGGCTATATCTGGTTGGGCAATTTTTTCCCCTTGAAAACAGATGCATAGCAATAAGTAGTCAAATTGCAATTTTAGGGTCACGCTAGGTGTTATATTGAACATCCTAGACCAGCGATTTTCAACCGTTTTCATCTAACAAAACACAGACACGGGCTAAAATTGCCAAGGCAGATTATATGTTTTTAAGAGATATTTTTTTTCCATTGTTGTCCTAGACCCAATTTAGTCATTGATCAACAAGGAAATAAAGGAACCCTCCAAGACAGCTCCAAGAAGTGAATTCTCCTCCCATGGTGCATTGCTGAGATTGGGGGCTGACTACATTGCTTGCTGGGCAGCCTCCAAGCCCCAAACATACCCTTACGATCTACGGCTCTGTAATGCTCAGATCTGGAGTTACCCAAACTGACCCAAACAATGTGGAGAGTGGAGATAACCCCCTACCTATGCCGTACTAAGATTGCGATCTGGTTGACAAGCTTGCTGCTCATTCTGCCTCAGCATCCTACCACGGTTGACCCCTGCTATCTGGGCTAGAGGCAGCTTTCAAAGTGATGGCTTTTCATATCTAGCAGTGGGAGAGTAACTATGCAGAAGCATCCTCTGGATTGGACAGATCTCTAGTGGATCTTACAGTCAAGCAGGAGCTAAGATACTGTTATGACTGCTGATTCACCTTCCATTGCAAGAGAAATAGCTTGTAAATGATGATGAGTCGATGCTTTCATAGTTGTAGCTAATGTTTGGAGAATAAACGGTGAATGAATGAATGAATGAATGAATGAATGAATGAATGATATAGCTATCAGAGTTTGGAGAAGGGAGTGTTTTGGAAGAGACTGCTTCCTCAGAAGCACAGGGAAGGGAATAGTAATAATATTTGGCATTTCCGTGCAATCCTATTTAACCGTAGCAACTGAAGAATGAATGTTCCACCAGTGCAGGCTGTTGCAAAGCAGCCGTAAAGCACTTTGCAGCAGCACAAGCATCAAGCGGACACCAGGAGGCCCGCCAGAGCAGGTAAGCCCAGCGCAGAGGATGGAGCACGGAGGATTGGAAAGGGATTGGGGGGAGGGGGAGGCCAGAGCAGAAAGGGATGGTCAGATCAGACCAGGTGGGGGTGGGTTTGGCACTGGCAGTGCCTGCCAAATCCTGACCCCCTTCCCAGGCCTGATCCATTTCCATGGGTCTATGCAGACTTGTGCCATGGTTACTGCTGGTGAAGGTCTGAGTTGACCCATAGTGGCTGCTGAGGCTAACCTCAGGGTAAAAGGACAAATGTGTTGCCCTTGAAATTTTTCAGCACTTGAGAAAGCAGGGTGTATGAAACAATATCTGCAGAAAAGGAGCTTTGTGTGGGTTTTTTTTGAGAAAATTTCCATTGTTGCAGATACATTTAGCTTAGCCTTCACATTTTTAAAATGGACCTGCAACAACAATAAACTTTACCCCAAAGCAACCAATTCATATTCGGTCCTTGAAAAATGCAATCAGGAAGCCTCCTTCTAGTGCTCCCTGCGAGCTTCCAGACCAAGGCCAATGACTTGTGGGAGCTGAATGAAAGCGACTAATCATCAATCTTGGATTAGGGGAATGCCGCCTTGAAAAGCAGAATGGCAGATCGGAATACCACTTGCAAGTCTAGCTACATAACATATGTTATACAATGCAAATGCCCTGGTTGCCACACACAGCAAGTTCAGAAAACAATCACAGACCTTTGTACTCATTTCAGAAATCACAAGTCAGCAATCACAACAATGATGAAGCCCGAACAACCTCTTGCAAGACATTTTGATGTAAAGGACCATAGCCTTTCAGATTTGGAACTATACCCAACATTCTATCTTTGGATATACTGTATGAGCCAATAGAGAACTTCTGGGTACATAGACAACACCATGACTTTAACTTAGAGGATTATACTGTTATGCACACTCTCCATTTCACTGAGTAGTGAGATGTTCCAGAAGGACAGCGCCATTTAGATTCTATCTCCTGGTCACTGGGAACATGTGTTGTGTATTTGGAGTGTTGATAGCAGAGTTGGGGGCTTGTGGACCCATTCAGCGCTTGCCTAGCGCGAGCGGAGCGGAGAAATGTAGCGATCGCTTCGTTCCTCCGCTCCGATCGCGCTAGGCAA
>JAJKFI010000033.1:8612770-8713363 GCA_029204185.1 Lerista edwardsae
CCAGTTTCAACCAGTTCTGGAGTGTGTGGTGTGAAACTGCAACAACATGTTCGTTTACAAATGTACAGACGGAGCATCAAAGGAGATCAGGAATATATACAATACACTCCTGTATGTCAGCAACAGATTACATCAGATTCCCAAGGTGATTCCCCCAGCCTTGGGGAAACCTTCTGCATGAAAAGTATGTGGTGAGTTGCTGAGCAATGCCCCTTGTCTAGTGCCTTTTGTAAGTTCTTAATTCTACCTTGTCTCTGTCTCTTTCTCTCTCTCTCTAATGTACACGCAACAGTGCTTTCACAGTTGAGTCCAGAGCAAGAAGGCATGATTCCAAATGGAAACACTTGTTCTTTGTCAACAAAAACTAGCAAGCCCACAAACACTACCAGCCATGCAGGGTTATGTGACCCCAGTCAGGATTGGAGCATACAGCTTTTTCCTGGTGGTGTTTTTTTGCACTGAAAATCACCTTCCTGAAGCGGCAGCAATCTTCAAAATGCTGCAAAGAGAAACAAGAAACTCCCTATGCTCTCTAGCATCAACAGGGGGCCACTCCTTGCATGGTCATATTATGCCTAAAAAATAGACTGCAACTCAGTGATAGAATGTATGCTTTGTGTAAAGAAGGTTCCCAGCTCAAAACCTGGTATCTCCAAATATGGAAGGGAAAGATCCCTATAAAAAGCTTGAGAGCTTCTACTAATGCAGTCAATACTGAGCTGGATAGACCAACAACTTGTCACAGTATAAGATAGTTTCATATGTTCTCATATTTGAATGAACAGACACAGCTAGAAGTCCCTTGAGCAAATTAAATGAATGTATGCAAAGTTCATGTCCAGCCAGAACTTAAAGGGAGTGTGAGATACACCAGAGATACACTCCAAAGTATTTGTTTAATGCTACTCAAGGTGACCAGAAGTCATAACCACAAAGGAAGACACAGCACCCCAAAAATGTAGGACATTCAAGAAAAATGTAGGACATTACAAAATAAAAGCCAAACCCACTCATATATGTTGATTTAGGGGTGTCTTGTCTTCTTTTATGGTTACCCAAGCAATCCACATACTCTGCCCCCACACACAAGCAAGCAATGCTGGCACCCCTTTCCCTGTCTGTCTTGAAATTTAGGGCATTTTGAAATTTAACCAGGACAGAATGTAGGACATGTCCTGGAAAAGGAGGCCATCTGGTCACCCTGCTCAAGGCTCAGCTGAGGAAGATACACGCTCACGGCCTAGATTCAAAAATTAGTGAAGGACAAGAGTACGTCTGAACATGTGCAGGGTGCTTTCTCCACATACACCTATTGCACCTCTTCTATCCTTGAAATTATCTGCTGGTCTCCACACACAGTCGCTTCCTTCTATTCCTCTCAGTTTAGTTTCTGGCTGCTACCTTTGTCCTACCAACACCCAGAGAGGAAGCGCTGGCACCTCCTGCGCATGCTCGCCGCCTCTGCGATCCTCGTCCCTTCGCCCAGAAGGCTCCTCCCTCTTTCCTCTTTCCACCTGAGTCCTCGCCCCTCCTCTACCTCCTTGCTCCCACCCGCCTCGCGCTAAGGCAGGACGGACGCATGCGCCCCGTCGCGGTAAACAGGGCCATGTCTTGGCCCCTCCCACTGTACGGCGTGAACGTTTTCATGGGCTTCCCTTCCTTCGCTTTCGGGCAAGCGAAGGCGATTTCCTTCTCCGGTGCGTCTGCGCAGTGTGCTTACATCCGGGTACAGGAGCAGGATGAATGCTCCTTTCCAAGATGGCGGCGGAGGGAGGAGGGAAGGAGATGAACGAGATTAAGACCCAGTTCACTACCCGGGAGGGGCTGTACAAGCTGCTGAGCCACTCGGAGTACAGCCGGCCCAACCGGGTGCCCTTCAATTCGCAGGGCTCCAACCCCGTCCGCGTCTCCTTCGTCAACGTCAACGACCAGAGCGGCAACGGCGACCGGCTCTGCTTCAATGTGGGCCGGGAGCTCTACTTCTACATCTACAAGGGGGTCCGCAAGGTAACGCGCCGGCGAGGGGCGGGCGGGGCTTGGCAGGGCCGCGGCCGAGCTGGGCGAGGCGGGGGCCTGAGGGAAGGGGCAGCTGAGGGGGGGCAGCGGTGTCGGGGAACGAGCGGGCGTTCGGCCCTCTGGCTGCGCTTATCCCGGGAAGGAAGCTGCCCGACTGGTGTGGCAGCTTCAGGCGCACAGGAGTTGTCAACAAGGCGTTTCCTCAGCCCTTATTATCCGTTAACAGGTCTTTCTCCTAGTGGCCCTTTTGGGGGGGGGGTTGGAGGTGGGGGAGAGGTATTTTTTACATGTAATGACTTCTTCAGTTGACATGGGGAGGGCGGAGTTGTTTTGGTACACTCAGTGCCTCAGATTACTCAGATTTTATTCTGAGAATAAGATTTATATAAACAGGAGGATAAGAAGACCCCTGCCAGGAGCGTTTAAATGTTTAAATCGACTCTGACAGGGAGTATGCATAAGGGCATAAGTGTATGCGTACTGCGAGCATTGTCGGACCTTGGTCCATCTAGCTCAATATCTTATGATCTCTATGAAAGGACGTGCAGGTGAGAAACTAGGTATTTTAACGTTGGTTCTTGCGTATGTTTTGGATAATAGGTATGCATGGAGCTCCTATTGTTCATTTGTTTTTTTTTTTAAATTTAAAAAAGTACTAGTTGAAATTACCTGATGGATAGTTTGCTGTTTAGACTTTAAAAAGAATATTTTTTGTTGTAATCAGATAATGGATCCTTCTAGTACAAAGGGCAACTGAAATGTTAAGCTCTGCTACCAGATGAAGGCAGAATATCTCCTAGTAGACAGGAAAAATCTTGCTGTCAAGGTGCAACAGGGTAATTGAGGTGTATTTCTTAAGTTTCCTAGGAAAGAGTGAGTAACTTGCTCTCAAAAGTGAGAAGTTAACAGCAGTGGGAAAAATATCTTACACTGACTTGGAAATGTTTTTTTAAAGTAGGGTAGCTGCTTGTGCATTTAATGGACGTATAAATGCAAATATGAAGTAGTGTAATAGAAAGTGCTGGGAGAGCTGTTTCTGATTTAGATAAAATGTAATTGCTCTTCAGCCTGCTTGCTAATATAGTTTAGGAAGCCTGTACTTTCATGTGTGTTAATCAGATGCTCATCAATCTGATGATAAGCTTAATGCCATTTTAATTAACACGAGCATAACAAATCTGGGTTTTCCTAAATTGCACTGAAATGTGTGTTTCCTGTTTGGTGGTAATATGATGGGTATTTTGTCAATTAAATGTGGAGAGGAATAATTTTAGCTGAGGGAGCAATGGGTAATTACTTACTGAACAGCCCAATTCAAGTCGGTAGTGTACATGAAGTCAGTCAAATTCTGTAAATATGTGCCAGTGTGAGACATTCACTCTACCAAGCAAGTTCAGTGATGGAACTCTTGTGCTAATTAAAACTAACAAGTTTAAGTTTCATGGTTTGTTTCTTTTGTACTGAAGCATTTTATAAATTTGATTGTTTAAACTTTGTAGCTTATATTAGACGTTTCTGCATGTCATTGTATGTCAAGTAATTAAATATCTTCTGCTTATCTCCTTTTAAGGGTTGGGAAGATTACTGAGTTGAGATATGGTTTTTAAAATACTTATAGCCATGTCACTCATAGAGCAAATCTTCAAAATGGCACAGTCTGTGTATCACTAAGAACTTTTGTGTAAACACCTGTGAAACAGCAGAAGGGAAAAGAGCCTGAAAGTAGGACACTGATATCTTGAAGGGTCATCTTACGATCAGTAAAGTCACAATACAACCAGTGTATTTTCTGTGGTTTCTTGTAGCAGTTGCTCAGAATATCACTTCCAGTGAAAAGAAGCATTTTAAACCAATGACCAAGGGTAAACAAGGTTGAAACCTTCAGTATCTTTCAGATATAATTGTAAGAGATTTGAAAGGTGGTTTAGAAGTCAGCTGTAGTTTTAATACTCTGAACTACAGACATCTATAAAGTGAAGTTTGAATTTGTACAATTGCATGATAATATTGGCTGTTTTATTCTCAACCCTTTTCTAATTACCCAAGCATAGAATTGGCCTTCTTAATTGCTGCCGCACACTGGGTCGACACCTTCATTGAATTGTCCACTAGCACCCCAAGATCTCTCTCTTGAGCTGTCACAAACAGCTCAGAACCCATAAGCCTACAGGTGAAATTTTGTTTTTTTGCCCCAATGTGCATCATTTTACACTTGTCTACATTGAATTGAAAGCTATGTTAAGTGGTGGTACTCATAGTTGTAAATAGACACTCGCTAGTGATTGGTAAGAACTGCTACTATTGGATAAGGAAGTTTGATGGAATGAGAATTGCTGGTTCTTCCTGACCCTCTCCCCATCACCAAGGATGTTGATGTGCTATAGATAAATTCCACTGGTGGATTACTAGACATTTCTTGTAAACGAGTGCCTTATGTTAATTCAGCTGCAAGGCTGTGGTAAATGTCATAGGTGATCTTCTGGAATGGTCATTAATTCCATAATTCATTTTGTTTATAGTAACGAGAGGTGCTTGCAGTTCAAGTGAGATTTTTGAAGCAACTTTTATTCTAAAGCATTATGCTTGGCTTTATTGCTTCCAAGAAATCAGAATTGATGAAGAGAGAACAAATAGCTTTCAGTTGGCCTGGAAAAGCATATAGTAAGAAAAAAAGAGTGGTTTCTGTTCATAATAAAGTTCTAGCATCAGTCTTAGAAAAATTATCTTATCTTCAGGTTTGTTACTTTAAGACCCATTCCCATGGAGTTCTTAAAAAAAAAGCTGTTAACTCAATTTCAGACAATTGCCTACAAAAATATTGCCAAATTACTAGCTTATATGTGGGAAGACCTTGGTCATGAATGAACATGTTCACTTGGGTCATTTCTGAAATTAGTTAATTGTGTGATGTGGGTACTGTGCCTTGAAATGTTTGTCTAGAATATGCGTGGCTAATGTTTCTCTTCACATCAGTCATCACCCCAATCTTTTTTTGTGGCTGATATAAAGAGCTACTTTAAGTTGTAATAAAGAGCTACAATAATGTTGTCAATTTATTAGTAGTAGTGAGTACATGGTAGTTTATCGAAAAAATGGACAATTCCTGCCCTGAGGAACAACTTCGACTGTATCCATTTTATAAATGTTATAAAGAACAACTTTAAACATGTTGAAGGACTTTTGTAAATCCAGTGAAATTTTTGCCTTTTCCATTTGAGCAATTTGACAAGCTGTTCTAGGAACTGTAGTGTCTTTGGTTGTACATTGGTGCAGTATAACATTCCATTTTTCAAAAGCAGTTTTGGCATAATTTTGGTGAATAAATACATAGAGGTTGGGAAGCAAAGTGAATCAAACTTTTGTGGTATTTTTTTATATGGGTCTTAAGCTCTCCATTATCTTACTTGTCTTTACAGATCACCATAGCCTGGTACAGGCATGCCCCAATATTCTCTGGATTTCTGTTCCGGACCACACTGTGGATACTAGGGACACTTTTTTTTAAAGATAGGGGAACATCAATGGTTTTTCTGCTCAACGTACAAAAGAGATGTGTTTAATGTTCCCCTATCTTTTTAATAGGTATCCATGATATCTGTGGATAACTGAAACCATGGATACCAAATCAGTGGATACAAGTGCATGCCTGTACGTTCCTAGGCTTATGTTTATAAATGCAGAATTCACAAACTTGTGAAGCATGTTGGACACAGAGTGAAGCATGTCCCCTACTAACGAGCTATTGGTTAATATTGAGTAGTTAATACATATTGTGTCAAAGACCTTGGCCCAACTGCAGAATCTTGATTTGTCGTATGTTTATTGTAATTTTTGGTGGCAGATATTCTTCATTTATTGGCGTGTGTACTCAGGTACATTATCAAGAGCATACTGTGTTGGCTAGCTATCACTAGATACTTGATATTCAATCTCTCTGTATTTGTTGAATGGTTTTAAAAGGGTGAATTTCCTCTTATTTTTAAATGCGTATTTCATGAGGTGGCTATTGCCTGAAGATGATCATAACTATTTAATTCTAAACTGATTACTATAGGCACATTTTTGGCCGCATGTTGGTTTTAACTGTGGTCTGAATGAAATGGATGCATTCTACATTTGTTAGACTTCACATTTTTTTTTTTTGCAGAACATTCATAGCTTGCTAAAATGTAGAATGTTCTTAGAAGATTGTCCGAGGCAGCTAAACAGAACAAAATTTAGGAGGTTAAAGCTTTGCAGACCTGCTGTAAGATGTCTCTGCGTATTGAGGAGTCTGTCCCCAACATTCTAGCCTGTCAAGACAATCCGTTGATAGATACAGGTGTGCCCTGGTATCCACTGATTCAATATCCACGGATACTATAGATACTGGATGCCTATTAAAAAGGCAGGGGAGTTTTAAGCAAACCATGTTGCAGCAAAATCCACTGATGTTCTCCTATTCTTAAAAAGGCGTCCCCAGTATCCATGATTTCAGGTATTCATGGGAGGATCTAGAATGGAACCCCAGTGAATACTGGGGCATGTCTGTACTGACTGTTGTACTTGAATCTGTTGAGCAGATAAGTTAGTGTGTGCATATTCCTGCTGAGTATTTGAGTCTAACCTGTTTCTTCATAGCAGTATCAGGGAGTTGAACTACTTAAACATTTGAGGTCAAGTTTTGGTTCAGTTTTTATGTTCCTTTCCTTACCCAGAGGGCTAGGATCAGCGTGTGCTGGAGTCCACTTTTTTGTCCTTTTCGTGTTTTATCCACTTTGTATGTTTTGTCGAATTCAAAACAATAATATGGAATGAATTAATTCTGGAACGAAAATCTCCTTAGCAAGAGGGAAATGCTTTAGATTCAACCATCCAGGGATAACTCAAGCAACATAGCAAAGTGTCTTCATTAATCATGTTAAAATATCCCCTAAGGTAAAAGTTTCCCCACGACTGAATGGTCTTGTCGTGACTGACTGTAGGGGGCAGTGCTCATCTCCATTTCTAAGCCTGTAGATCTGGCGTTTGTCTGAGGACAAGCTTCTGTGGTCAGGTGGCCAGCATGACTATACGCTGCAGCGTACGGAACGCCGTTACCTTCCCACCAAACTTGCCCTTGCATTTTTAGGTACTTCCAAATTGCTAGGTTGGTAGAAGCTGGGACAAATGATGGGAGCTCACTTCGTTGTGTGGTCTCAAACTCTCAACCTTCTGGCCAGAAAGCCCAGCAGCAGCGGTTTAATTCGCAGTGCCACCACGTCCCTATACACTACAAAATACCCCCTCCCTTATACACTATCAAATTGAGCTTCTTTTCTCTCCTCAATTTCAGACTTCTTTCCTTTTTAAAATACTGTCTCCCATACCCATATCATCAGGTGTCATTAGGACACTCTTTAGTTGAAGAAGCTCCACTGACTTAGCAAACGATGAAAATAACTTACCTTGTTTAGGATGAATGGCAACAAGGAGAAACTGAAGTGCCAAGGAAAAATATGAAGCTTCTAGTAGCCTCATTTGAAAAATTCTCCACACTGAGGCCTTGATGCTAGACAGCAGCCTATTGGTGGGAAAGTCCTTGAGCACCAGGAGGACTTTCATTTGCAGATTCTGCCTACCCATTAATCTTGCTCCTTCTCAGATGGTTCACTAGGAAATACTTATTCCAGATACAGCTGGAACAGAGAGTAAGCCTGACTACCACACCTTAAAAGAATTTTGAGAATTTAGATTTTTTTCATACTGAGCCAATTTTGAACTGGTTACCACTTGTGTTTCTGGTTTCTGTTCCAGTTGAGGTTTAAGGTGATCAAGAGACTTTAGGTTCAGATTCCATTCCAATTTGCAGCAAAAACTTGTCTTCCAGGTTTGGGGGTTCAGGTTTCTGCTGGCTATGATACATGGAGAAAATGATTTGTAAAAGTGCTGCATTCTCTGTCTTAGTTTTTCTGTATTTGAAACTAGCTGTACCCAACAACATAAGGGGAGTGAATATTCTTGAAAACCTTGCAACTTCTTTGTGAACTCTATCTTTCAGAGTGATCCTGTACTAGGTGCAAAAAATGTTACCAGTTTTTCTATTAATATATCCAATAGCTTGGACCCACAGCACACCTCAAGAGTTTGGGTGTACCCGGTGGTTCTCACTTCTGAATGGCAGTTCCTCATGTCATATCACAAACTACTTTTCACCCTTTTTTTGGAGTTTAAACAGCAGTTTGATATGGGATGGAATTTGTCATTAAAAAGGAATAAATTAGATTTTTCACTTGACTTTCAAAGCTACTCCTTGAATTCAAGCCTCTTTCACTGTATTACAAACACAACAATAGCTTGAACAACTTAACTTCGTCACTTTAGGGCAGTGGTTCTCAAACATTTTAGCACTAGGACCCACCAGAAGTGATGTCATGACCAGAAGTGACATTTTCCAGAAGGAAAATTTTTAACATCCCATATAACTATATCCAATCTAGTAAGTAAATTACAATTATAAATATTTAAAATAAAGAACCCTCCTAATCCTCCCAAGCAGTTGCTGTTTGTTTGTTTTTTTAAAAAATCCTCAAATATCCCAAAGGCTGCAGTCCTAACCACACTTTCCTGGGAGTAAGCCCTATTGATTATCATTGTTGAAAGCATTTACATAGTAGTCTGTTAAAAGTACAAATCTGTAACATTTCCCCAAATGTAGTCCTATACCATGTTAGCATCAAGTCCAATATTAAAGATAAAGTACATATGTAATGAATGGGGACACACCTGAAATTGGCTGGCAACCCCCCCCCCCCCCAGTGGGTCCTGGCCCTCAGTTGGAGAAACATTGCTTTAGGGAATAAACATTTGGAATTTGAGTTTTCAGTTTTGTGCAACTTGCATGGTTGTATTATGTACTATTTATTATAGACAAGCAAATTGCATATGGGTAGGATAATTCAATTCCAAAAGTTTATTCCCTAAAGCAGTGTTTCTTAAATGGTAGGTCGGGACGCACTCGGATAATGTCTAGCGCTTGCTATTTCTGTACCCTCATGGTCTAATAAATTTCAAATCTCACAGGCCAAGAGTGCATACTATGGTCAATTAAAGCTATGACTAATCTGTGTTAAGTGATCATAAGTGTGCTCTTACTATGTTTATAAGCAAGTGCCTTAGTCCAACTCGGTTGACCAAAGTTTGCCTAGTTCAGCATTCCAGCAACTAGTAGAGGTAGACCAACTAGTATTTTGACTAGTAGACCATAGCCTATGTAGTTGCTATTTTTTTGCATTTATGCCCTGCTCTTACTTCAAGGAGCCAGGGCAGCCCAAGGTGTTCTTTCCCTGTCTCCCCCCGCCCATGCTTTCAAGTATGTTAGGCTGAGAGATGGTACCTTGCTCAAGGTTGCCCACTGAGCTACATATTTGAGTGGGGAATTCAACCCAGGTCTCCTTGATTCTAGTCCAATACTCTAGCCACTCTACTGAATGTTTTGCTTTTAAAAAGTGATCATTTGAGGTACTTTCCAAGAAAGCGTATATGTTACATTGGTATACTGGGTGGCTTAATGAATAATATAGTCAGGAGCATGGTAAAGTTAACATTTGTGTGCGGATTATGTGAGCTTTTTGATCTGCCCAGACTAAAATTTGTTGCTTGGTTGTCTTAACTTTTAGTATATGGGATAATTGACTTAACATGAGGTAAAGAAATGTTTGAAATGTAGGGAAAAAGCCTGCTAAGTTCACATACAGATGGTATAATATTTGAAGCTGGACTCAAGAACAGCAGATTACAGATTAGATACCTTCGAGCAGTGTTATTCAAACTGTAGGTTGGGACCCACTTGGTGGGTCGTGACCTGATATTAGGTGGATCGTGGAAAGCTGGGAGCAGCCATCTTGGGAACTACAGACCTTACTCTTGTTGTATTCCTTTTGTAAGTGTTAACAGTTTTGAATGTTCAAGTGAGGGTTTTTTATTTTGTTTTTAGTTCAATGCTTTTACATTATATTTTGCGTTCTGTCAGGGATGTTTCATGGTTGTACAATTGCTGCAGTCCAAGAATGCCAATTTTCATATCAGGAGTGTTTTATTATGTTACAATGACAGCATTTCTTGCTTGATGATGTCACTTCCTGCTGCGACATCACTTCTGGTGAGTCCCAACACTTCTGGTGAGTGCCATTATAGAAAGTGGGTCTCAGTCAAAAATGTTGGAATACCACTGCCTTAAAGTAATGGCTTTTAGAATTCTGTGCTTGAGAGCTTCCTCCTCTTCCTCTTTTTTTTTCTTCTTTTTTTTTTTGGAGCCAAGATGATTTATTCTGTCTGGATCACTTCACTGCCCTTGTATGCCGTGTTCTCTGGGAAGATTTACTTGTGATCATGACTGGCACTGGATAAAATGTGTAGCATCTGGTCTGATTGCCTTGGAAAATACAGTGGTGTTGAAACACATGTATAAATGCCTTTCAGTCTGATTTTGGGCCACTGTATCAACTGGGGAAGTCTTGCATGTAAATGTGTGGGCCTGTGGTTTTAATTCAGTGCAAATACCATCCACATCCCAGTTGCCAACATTAAATTCAAATTAGAAAAGAATAATGCCATAGCAGTGTTTGATGTGTAGTGCTTGCCCCAACCTGCCTAAACAGTATATTATTGTAAGTGGGGACACATCACTGTCACGTCACAGTTCAGCAGCTGAGAATTGCTCTGTGAAGTGACGCCCACATAATAATGGGGCTTGCCCAGCACCATGGCAGTGTTTCCCTTCTCCCTCTCTCACCCATCTTGGTCTGCCCCTTCCCCGGTATTGTCCTTTGTCTTCTTTGGCCTCCTTCCATCTTTCCCTCCCAGCATCCTGGCAAAAATGGGGCTACTACAAGGGTGGCGCTGGGAGAGCACAATTATTACGTGAGTTTCCCTTTCAGCGGGACACCTCAGCAGAAGTGGTGCTGTTGCAAGGATGGCCTGTGTGATAATTGAGCTCCCCCAGTGCCTTCCTTTCAGCAGGGTCTGCCTAGGCATCATTTCAGGGCTGATGGCGGTGCTGGAAGAGCCCAATTATCATGGGGTTTGGATAACCAGCTTCTGGGGCTGCATCTGGCCCGCAGGCCTCTGCTTTAGAGAGGGAGTATACGTCTTCTAAACTAGGTTTTTCACTAATGAAAGATTACTGTTTTACTGCTGATCAGGTGCACATCTGGATTTAATTTGAATTTAACTCGCATCCAGTCCAGTGCTGTTGCCAGACACTGATTCAGGACAGTCTCTGCCTTCCTACTGTCAGTTGGAAAAGTAGTATTTCTGTGCATCAGTGACAACCCTGACCGTACCTCCAGTATTAAAATTTCTGAGCAGTTGGAATATTGTAGTCCATGTTGCTTTGGCAGCAGAACTGGTGGACGGGGAGCGCTCATTTCATGCAACTGTAACTATTGGGGGCCAAAAGCTACAGAGATGTCAGAGTTGTCAGTGTTTACAGCTCTACACTTGCTGCTTCTTCAGTCACTGTGGTGAAAGAATGGCATAAATCATAAACCACATTTTGAGTTTGTTTTCCAGTATAAATCAATATTTATGTGTATGTGCTCCATGCCTTAATTTGATACATCTACTTACTGTAGTAAGTGCCCATAAAGTATCCAAAGAGATTTCTGACTCTGCAAATGGATAGGTCAGGTTTCAGAACTTTCAGCTGCAGAACCAGATCACTCAGATGTGTACTTATGGTGGGCTTGAGTGGATCAGTTTTAGAAAATACATGATTTTTCACAATAGTGCACAGATGTGCAGTATCATCAGTGTTGCTTGCTATCGTCCTGTCTCTCCGTTTGACTTGCAGGGAGAGTGATTGAGGCCAGTAGTTGCTTCATCCTGCAGGAGGAGGTAGAGTGGGCATGTAACTATGCCGTTGGCTTAGTGGACTGATTAAGTGTGTTGACGGGCCGGCTGTGGTCCATGGGCTGGGATAGCTACTTCTATTATGCCCGTGACACCTTTCTGTGACACAGGGTTAACTTGTCCATTTTAAAACATATTATCTGTTAACCTGTTCAAGTAGCTTTTTCCTTTACTTGCTGGAGCATTGTGCACAGCTTGTCTCCTCCTCTGTGCCGCTTTGCTCTTCTTCTTCTCTTTGCTCAATGGGACTGAGTGGTGGGGGAAGAGGTAGGAAGCCTCTGGTGAGTCAGCAGCAGAGGTATTTGCTGGCCAGATCTGCAGGAATGGGTAGGAGGGCATGAAAGTGAAGAGGAGGAAGGAAACAGATAGTCATGTGTGCTCCTTGGACTTGAATGGTCTCCTTGGTAGTCTCTTGGCTGGCAGATCCTGTGCTGGAAATGCTGGCCAGTGCTTCTTTGTTGTTGCTGGTAAAATGCTGCCATGTCATCCAAAGTGTTGTGGTATGTCACCTTTGACATGCATTCCATAAGTTCACCATCACTGTGCTAGATGTAAGGATGCCAGTGGAATGCTAAAAAGTAAATGATGTCTTGGAACCTGTCCTCTCCTTTGTATAAAGTTGTCGTCTTCCAGGTTGGACTGTCAGTCTGTCTAGCTTCAGTCCTGACAGGTAGAACTCTTCTCCAGCCCAACTACTTCCCTTTTGTATGTATAGATGGCAGGATATGAACCTGGGGTTTTGTGCAAGCAAAGCACGTGCAGGAGCATTGAATATGATCCTTTCCTCATGGCAGTTCATATTCCAATATGTTGCTGATGTGTAATTCCCAGAGCAGGACATGCCCATGTGTATTTCCCTGGAAAGGATTCTGACAGGAGATCCCAGTTGAGTTCATCAAATCTCTTGGCAGTGTTAAAGAAATATTTGTGCTAAAATGCTATGGAAGCTAAATGTGTGGGGAGATTCTTGGTAGTGTGTTCAAGAACATTCTCTTGTTCTGAAAGAAAGTAGCCGGTGGTTTTATCTGAAACTGCATTTGCAGAAGTGATTTCCTTGATCTTCACTGCTAAGAAACTGCTCTTGTCTGTTCCAAAAATGGCATAAATGATATCTTACACGTGCAAAAGGGAAAATTTGGCCAAGGCGTTGGCTGCATCTGGGGCTTGTATAAGCAAACAAGGATATAAGACAAATTATACGCACCACTTGTATAAATATTCTAGGCTGCAGGGATGTTGAGAAGAGGGGAAAGAGGAAACTGCAGACCAGACTCCAGCTGGAGGTCCCTTCAACACTGGTGAATGTGTGCAAAAAATATTTATTTGTTAAATTAACTGAGGTGATCGTTCTGGTGCAGATAAGGGATAACTCCAAATATAGGGATCCATACCCTATATTTCCCTTGCGTGTGTGTGTGAGAGAGTTATTGGGAAAACAAATTTTAAGTCATTTTTATTTGTCTCCGAGACCCTTACAGATTATTGTGCATGGAAGGGTGTGTACTTATTCCCAGTGTTGCTTGGACAGGCTCCAGAGGCTGGCATAGCAGCTCTAGCTACAACTGGAGGTGCAACCTGCAGCTTTAAATTTGGCTGCATACAGAGAGCTTTTCACTGTCATAAGCAGGTCTTGCATGGAAGAGGGTGTGTGTGTGAGCAGGGCGGGGGAGAGGGTGCAATGAGGAAATTTGTTTCTGAGAGATGCTAAGCTCTTCGTACCCAAGTACAGACTGCAACACTTTTCAGTGCTCACTGCTGAAGTACAGTTCTGGGATTTGAGCTACACTTAACAATGAGAGGATGAATGGAAGACGGAAATGTCAAGTTCCCAGTTCTTCTGCCTCTACAAAGTGCTGTACCATTCTACTTTGTCAGCTGGTGTGGTTTTTGTAGACTGGCTCAAGGCCATCTACAGTTTTAAAAGTTGTCCAAAAGTAAACAGTGTTACACTGAAAGGCCTGTTTCAAGTAGTAGAAAATAAATCTTTCTAGAGAACTAAAAAGCTTGAGACAGTAAGTGTTACTTATTGTAATTTAGAAGCTAAACGGAGGCATAGTCTTGACAGACCTTTCTGGAAGGCTTTGATTTTCTCTTTTTTACTTTCATTAATCCTAACTTTATCATGCTTTTGCAGGACCTCTACGTACAGTATTGGATGTGGCACCCTGTCACATATCTAGTTCCAGCATAGATTATGACACACAAGTGTCATAAAGGATCTTTGGTGATTGGCCATGGTCCGCACACCTCTCAACCTGGTACTGAGGAAGAAGCAAATCTGAGCCTGAACATAACTAAAATGGATACACAGATTATTGGGGGGCTGGAAAGGAAGGGGGAAGCATGTACAGGCCTGTATCCATGGGTATGGGTATCCTCCAGTCGAGGGCCCTTGTGCACCTATGAAGGTTTACCTGAGCTAAAGCCTTTATTTAAAGGCCTACTGAAGCAAAAATGTTCTTCCTTTACAGGGTTGCTATAAGCATATAGGCTTATAGCGACATGCAGGCTGCCTCCTGGCAGCCTAAACACCTGAAAAACTAGATTGAGGTTAACATTCCCAGTATCTGCAGTTTCCATATCTGCGGGTCTCTAGAACATCCTCTGTAGATATATGGGGCAGGCCTGTGTAGCAAAACAGTAATGAATGAAATTGACTAGCAAACTGCTAACATCGTGACTATCTTGGCTGATATAAATCCTAAGAGCGTAAGAACAGTCAGTTGGCAACCTAGTCCCCCATGCCTATTTCAGCACACTTACAGAGGGGGGGAAAGCTTCTCCAACTACCAGTTAAGGCTTTCTCTAGGCTCCAGTCCATTCACAGCCTCTCAATTCAACAGAACGCAGGTCTGTGAAGAAACAGCCCAGGAAGCAGGTCCTTTCTGAGTGCAGCTCGGTCTGTCCTCTGCCCCCACTCTGACCAGAGAAGCTCCCACACTTCACGGAATTTGGGATTTGAAGAATAAGTAGAATCTAAAAGGTACTTCAGACAAAAGGAACAAATCATGCTTGAGTGCCTAGTTTCTGTAAACTGGAATGTCTGAGTGCCAAAGTGGTTAAGTACAAATTGGGAAAGGACCTAGTTATTCCCTAGTGATGCTGTTTTTTTTCTAAAATTTGTCTTTTGCCAAGGTCTTATGAGCCACCCATGTAAGGGAAGAATACAGTAGCAATGTGGGATTTTCTGGAAGCACTTTGTATCTGTCAGTCCTTTGTTAGAGACCAGCATTGTCTTGAGGTAATGGAATTTTAATGAAGTGTTCCATCTACTAACTTTGCTGCTACCAAAACGTTGCTCTTTTTGATCAGGGGAGGGGGGAGAATCATTTGTTCCTTGCAGTGGCCTCGTGGCTGTGCCCTATGTTAAAAGTGTAGTTTTGCGGGAGGATAGGGGCATTCTGAGAGTGAAATAGAAACTCCCCACCCCAGCCAAATTTGGCTTCTGAGTAGAACTCATGCATGTAAAGTGGTAGGAGATTGTTGCCTTCCAGTGGAAAATGCCAGCACCATTAAAGGGAGGACAAATTGCTTCCCCCTTCCCTCATGGCCTTTCAGCAAGGACTCAAAATGTTCCTGTTTTGTCTGGCGTTTGAGTGATGCTTTGTCATACCTGATGTCTGTGTGTCTGTAATAATGTTGTGGTCTAAATAGTTAGCCCCTCCCAATGGTTTTACTGTTCCTATTACAACTTTATTTTACATATTGTACATTTTAATGTGGTATTTGTAAGCCTTCTTGGGAATTTGCTTCAGCTTGGAAAATACATAGTAAAGAGTTTTATGGCACCCAGCAATGGGATTAGCAAAATGAGGATGGCAGCTTCTATCTTATGCTATGAGATTTGCTGCTAAAATACTTCTAATTAGAGAGGAAAAAGAGCAGTTATTTTCAATGGCATGGCACACTGGTATGCTGCTTGAGTTTGGAGGAGGGTCATTTATTAGTAGGGCCATTGGGGGATATGAGCCCCCCCTCATCAGCAGCCTGGTGTGACTTGTCAATTGTCAAAAACTGATGGTGTGCCTTGACAATTTTTAGTGCCTTGTCTATGTTCTGTGACATAAAAAAAGGTTGAAAAGGTTAGTCTCATACTGTATAGAATGTGCGCACAATGGAATAATTGGTAATTCAAAAAGGTTCAGATGCTAAACTGTGATGAACAGTCAATGAAATGCCACTGTTAAAATATAAATTTCCAGGCAATGCAAACTTATACTATGCAGAAAATATCTTTAAAAATCTACAGTCTGAGATCAGTAACTTAGGACTATAGTACCACAGTAAGAAAAAGCTGACAGTACAAATGCAAGTTGTGCATTCAGAAGAGAACATGAAGCTTGCAAAATAGCTCTCATATTCCTCATAGACAGAGGCCATTTCTCAATGAGGTTGGTTAACCTAGGTCTGGATTGGGTTCCATCCAATCTGATGGATATCAAATGCTTCTCCATGCAAAACCCTCAAAACCTTCCAGATAAACTAGCTGGTATGAGAGGGTGCTTCACCCAAGGAGAATGCAAGTAATGTGTTATCTTCTTAGCTAGGATTTCACTATGCAGAACAATGTATAGTGGAAGAAACATTCCATTTATGGGACTAGCACACTTTGGAATTTTGAAAAGACAGGAGGCCTGAGAGTCACTAAGTGTACATTTGCCTGAAACTTCTTGTTTGCTTGCATGCATGCAAGTGAGAGGGACATGGTAGTTTATGAAGAAATGCATGCTAATGGCAGGTGTTCCACAGTGCTTTATTTAAAATTTAGAAAAACAAAGTCTGAAAACAAGTTTTGAGGCTCAGATATGGAATGTAAGTCACTAACATCGTTGCACATAGCAGAACCATGCTGAAAGACAGAAGGGATGTTTCAGCTTCTCAAAGTCAAACCTGAATCCAACTACCCATCCCTCAGAGGCTTTGCAGAAAATAACTAGTTTTAACCTGCTGGTGGAGGCCAGTTTAAAATGGTTTTTATTAAGAACCAAACACATACATACTCAGCCATTAAGATTTTTTTCAGTGAACAAGTAAAAAAAAGTGTAAAACATAGTAAAGCGAAAATATTTGTTTTTAATTCTTGTAATAAATTTGTGCCTGCTGTTCAGTTAAGACTGGGGTTTTGGGAACAAGGACTGGTGATCGGGTTTCTGCAGGATTGTATTTGCTTTACCACTTAACCAAAACACACACAGCATGTGTACACGTGCAAAGGCACATTTCCCTTGCCAGAGAGAATTGCCAGATAGTAGATTGTCAGTCTTTGTCCATTTGGCTGCTTTGGGTGCGCCTGAGCTTCAGCTTGGTGAAGACTCGGGTTTTGGGAACAAGGACTAATGATTGGATTTCTTCAAGATGGATTTGCTTTACTGGCATGTATTTTATGTAAAAATGCAAATATCTTGCGCAGGTTGCTCAGCTGGAACTATTGAAGAAACTCCCAGTGAAAACTGGTGGATTAGAGCAACATGGATGGCTTGCTCAGAGGCAAGAGCTGCATGTGCTCTTTTTTTCCATCTGCTTGTCGCTTTTGTCTCTGCAGTGGCCTCCAGAGACAAGAAATGGCTCATGGCTGTGTCTTGCTTGTATAAACAGGATTCAAACTTGGGTTGCTCTAGAGCAGAAGTTCCCACACTGGATCCGTGGCCCACCAGTGAGTCATGAGCCAATTTTCAGTGATTCATGAAACTGACAGGGTAGTTTAGGCTATATGCATCAGTGGTTAAGCAACTTGCTACCTGGAGGAAGGAAGCACTCGGGCATAACTGACCAATGTTCCACCCCAAGGGTATGCCGGCTGCTCTGCCTCCATCCAACTCTACCCATCCCTACAACCTGGAAGTAATTGCAGTGCTCTCTGCCTCTGCAGTCTTTAAAAAAAAATAGCCCCCTATTAAATAGTAGGGGGCCATGGCCTAAAACTAGGGTCTCGTTCTGTTTCCTGCTGTTAGATGCAGATGACTTTGTGATTCTTTTCTGGATGCACCAAGGTCTGAAATGACTAATTAACAGATGCGCAGAGTACCTAAATAATAAACTGCAAACTGAATTATAGTAAATCTAAAATCTTTGCAAAAACATCAGAACAACTTAGTTGGAATTTTAACGGAAATAACATTGAAAGGTCAAAGAACTTAAATATTTAGGCATTTATTTCCACTACAAATACTCTTGGATCTCCCACTGTAAAGCAGTTACTGATATAGCTAGCTACATAGCCCATTCTATCTTCTGATTTTACTATAATAGAGCAAGTTGTTTGGTGCCGGCACTCTGGAGGGTATCCTGCAAGTTATATGGCACCCCAATATGGCTGAGTGTTGAATGAATCTAAGTCTCTGTTGCTTACAATTGTCTGTTGAATGAATTTAAGTCTCATTCTTATATGGTTGCCAGGTTGTATTCCTTACTAAGTACTCTGCTTGGAGTCTGGTCAATCCTTGATGGAGAAGTGGCTGATTAAATTTTGGCTGAGAATCTACTATAATAAAGACCACGACAGCTTGTGCTCTCAATTCCTGTTAGATTCAGATCCTCCTGTTTCAGTGATGGCGAACCTTTTGGGTTTGCCATGTCAAAAATGCCTAACTTGACTCTGCTGGCGTGTCACTCTCCACTCTCCAACAAAAGATACAATTATTTCCATATTCCTTTATTTAAAAAAGTATTTAAAAGCATTACAAAAAATCAAATCATAACGAAAACAAACAGTTGTTGGATGTTGGCAAATGCTGGTGTGTCACCCAAAATGTTGTGGCGTGTCACCTTTGACACCTGTATCATAGGTTCACCATCACTGTCCTATTGGGACATTGTGCCTTCTAAAGAAAATTAGATTGATGGGCACTGATTTGGACAGATTAGGAATGTTAACTCAAGTAGCAGCTTTCCAAGACTCACTGCTGGATCCAGTGCAGACTGTTGGATATAGAATGACAAGAGCTGAAAAGTGCAGCGAACAAAATATGCTTGCCACTGGTCATGCATAACTCTAAATGTGGCCAACTGGCTACGTCTATCTTTCAAAATGCTGGCAGAATGCAGGGCGTTTTCCCTGGCAAGAGGTTATGTCATGCTATCAGCAGTGCTGTATGTTAGATTTAAAGGGATCCCTTACTTTGAGAGGTGCTGTTCCTGTGAGTTAGGTGGTATGGAATCACTCTCTCATATGATTTTACACTGCCCAGTATACAAAGATCTTTGTATGAAATACCTAGATCTGATCTTGACAAAGATGAGGGATTGGCTGGATCAGGACATATGGTTTATTTTATCTGTTGAGGAGACTGATACAGTGGAGAAAGTAGCAGTTACTCTAAACAAGTGAGAGACATGGATCAAAACATATTGAATTATTACATATTAACATATTGAATTATTAACATATTAACATATTATTATATATGTTATTATATATTATATTATTAACATATTATATAACATATTGAATTATTAACATATTATATAACATATTATTCTATTTCTTTTACCATGCCAATAAAGCTGTCTGTCTATGGTCATGGCCCCCTCACTGTTATATATCAGCAGATTAGTAACTAGTTTATGGTTATAGTTTGTACACATCGATGTGATCCTGTTCTCATGGGTGATTTAAGCTGTTGACCTTAGAAAAAGTTCTATAGATCCAACTATCTTTAAATAATTGAAGTCTTATTCTTGGTTGGGCTTATAGGATTTTGATTCAGTTGACTTGAATTAAATGGCACCTGCAGTTAGATGGATAAAATATTACTTTTGTCTGCAAATTGCATAAACTTTGTATTTTGTTTGGGTATACATATTTGAGAAGCGTTGAATATTCAAAGTGTGAGAATATAGGGAGAAAGCTGAGATGAATTAACTACTGGGGGAGAGAGAGAGAGCAGGAAAATACTTCTTTCAGCATTCTCTTTATAGGTTTTAGCAACATGTACTGAGATGGATTGGAAGGCACATCTTGCCTTAGGAAACACAGTAGTAATATTTTCAAACAAACAGAAGTCTGGCATGCTGTCCTTGGAGGCATTTGTGAGTAACACTAAACAAGTTTCTCACTTTGATTATTGGGTTCTTGCATTGAGAAGATATAATGGCTATACCAGTGGTTCTCAAACGTTTTAGCACTGGGACCCGCTTTCTATAATGGCAATCTGTCTGGGACCCATCGGAAGTGATGTCATGACCGAAAATGCCATCATCAGCAAAAATAGAGCCAGAGCCTACTGCTTTCCTGAGACTGCAGCATTAAGTTGGGTTATTTCTCAGCCGTTTTCCAATAGCAACGTGAATCAGAAAGGAAAAAAAAACTATTTACAACCTTGACACAAGCAAAATAGCCACATAGTCGTCCCCCTTTCCAGTGTCTCATCTTCCCATGTTTTCAGTGATATGTGATCCACCTGAAAATCCTAAGTGCTATGCAACCCACCTGAAACTGAAACCTGAAAGTGCTATGCAACCCACCTGAAACTGGCTTGCAACCCACAGTTTGAGAAACGCTACTTGAGAAATACACAAATCAAAGTTAAGATTTTCACATTTTAACCAGGATAAGTTTGCTAAATTTGTAGACAGTATACCAGAAACTTGGCTTTCTGTTTTTAGAACTGTTGTAGTGCAATGTATTACTATGTATTACTAATGTATTACTATTGCAAATCTTCCCATTGGCTTGATTTGGGATTTATGCCAAATATTTTTTAAACTGTTGTTGTAACTTGTTATCCAGGTGGTTGTCCTGATTTTAAACTGCTTAAACATAAGTTGAAGAGACCAGGTGCTGGGCGTCATTTGGAATACCACACGCAGACGAGCAGGGAACCCCAGGGGTTCTGACTTACCGGAGGTCTGTGAGAGTGATCGGACATGACAGCCTGCTGAATTACTCAAGAACATGGTCTAGGAAAGCAAAGAGTCAAAATGCAACTACAGTTAGTTGATTAAAACTCCCCAAAAGGAATTAAACAAAAGGGGGAGTTAGAAAAAAGTACGAACTGCTGGATGGGAAACATGTGCGCTTGGCTTGATGACACAGAGCATGAGGTTCATCACCTTAGGTGCAGTAACTGCAATGCCCAGGAGATGGAGCTGGGACTCGCAAGCAAACACCTGTTCAGCTCATGATGATGCTAACCATGATAAAGTTGTAGCTGGCTAGGAGTGAAAGCAAACTAAAACAGAACAAATGAATTGAATACTGTACATCTAGCTATAAATAGATGTTTGAAAAGGGTGTGTATTTTACTCAGAAGTAAGCCCATTGTGTTCACTAAAATGTAAATATCTTACTGGAAACAAACACCTCTAACTATAAACACAGTCACTATCTCTAGCTGTCTCTGCCCTTGCTAGCCTGTACTTACTGGAGTGTAAGTGGGCATGTTTTCTGTGAACACACATAACAAGACTTTCATTGCAGACTAGGCAGAAATGCACAGATAACCCCAAACAGTTTAGGTTTGTTGTCAAGTTACCTGATTCGAGGGAATGGACCCCACCTTACCACCCCATCCTACCTCTTCATCTAGACCTGGGGTCAGCAACCTATGATTTTGGAGCTGCATGTGGCTCTTTTAGCCGTCTGCTGCGGCTCCGGAGTCCAGGTGAAAGTAGCAAAGGAGGCGCCCAGCATTGGCTGCGACCGCGGGCTTGCTCTCCCTCCCAGTAGGCTGCACTGTGCTCAGGGCTGCAGGTTGGGAATCGCCCTCTTTTCTCCCCTTCCTTCCGAGCCTTCCGAGCCAGGAGCTGCTACCGAGAGCACCTCTCCGCTCGGCACCAGTCCCGTGCTGCACACTGCTCTGGGAAGTGGGGAGAGCGTGCTGGTGGCGGCGGCGACTGGGCTCCCGCTCGGTCCGTGGATAGCCTTGTGCAGAAGGCAACCCGCGAAGCTCCAGAGCTGATCCGCCAGCTGGAAGGGTGCGTGGCTTTTTGTGTTGAATGTTCCATGTGTTTGCATTGCTTCACACGCAGAGCTGGGATGGAGCATGGCGGGGGGTGGCGGCGTGCAGCAGAGAGCCGGTGGGGAAAACTTTCTGGCTCGCTCTCGGTTGGGTTGCAAAGTTGCCCCTGATTTTGCATGCATTGGGGCAGCTCCCGCTTACAAGCACGGAAAGTGCCGGGTCTCGCAGTTGTGTATGTGTGTCCCCCGCCCGTTTTCCAGGATCTTTTGGCCGGTCCCTCTTTCTGCAATGTGGAGGGATTGTTTGCATCGATGGCGTGCAAGTTGCAAAAGTTCCTGTGCACGAGCCTGGAATCCCCGTTTTGCAAACCTAAAAATAAAAAATCCTCCACCGTTTTGAAAAAAACAACAACACACCCCATAATGGCAGCAGTGGCATGGGCAGCTGCTCGGCTTGGCTCTGGGGTCTGCCCTGCCCGCCCATCCTGCTGCTGCTTGTCGCGTGTGCTCTTTGCTAGCGGGCAATCCGCCACGTTGCCCTGTAAGGTGCAGCATGGTGGTTGGTTTTTGTTCTGCCGTTCGTTTTTTTACGTGCGATCGGAAGGCTGTGGAGGACTGGCAGCAGGGTTGGGGGTGGGAGAGAAAGAAAGCTGGAGACAGCGAATGACGAATGTCGAGACCCGATTTTCAGCTGTGATCGCTCATAAGAACATAAGAAGAGCCCTGCTGGATCAGGCCAAAGGCCCATCTAGTCCAGCTTCCTGTATCTCACAGTGGCCCACCAGGTGCCCCAGGGAGACATGAGACAACAAAATGCTTGCATCCTGTTGCCACTCCCTATAGTTTTTTTTATACATAGCATAAAGGTAAAAAAACTATATATGCAGTATTATCTTCATTTTAGATGTCAGAACGGTTTTGTGGCTCCCGATGTTTTATTTTCTCCAGAAAACGGGTCCAAATGGCTCTTGGAGTGTTTAAGGTTGCCTACCCCTGATCTAGACAGACATGTTTGGCTGGCTAATTATTATTATACCACTTTTTCAACAACAAAAAATTCACAAACCAGTTTACAGACAAAATCAAGTTAAATGACTTCCAGTTCTGAAAGGGCTCACAATCTGAAAAGATGCAGAACTTGACCAGCAACAGCTACTAGAAGAGGGATGAAGATGATGTGCTGGGATGAAGAGGGACAGTTACTCTTCCTCTGCTGAATAAGATGAGCCTCACTTAAAGTGCCTCAGTGCCCAGTCAATAGGACGGTTTACTTATTTGATAAGCACATGCCAGTCTCAGTACTCCAGACAGGAGGAAGGACTCTGAATTCACAAGCACACATGATTGGTGAATAATGGTGTTTCAAACAAAAGGCTGCTTGCAGAAGGATGTCCCAGCAGCTTTTTATGTTCCTAAACTTGCACAGGAGCTTCTGGTTTGTAGGAAGTGTCCAAAAATAAGAAAAAATGGGTAGGGGAGAGGATACTCATTGCAGCTGTCTTGAATAATAACTTATTAATTTAACTTGGATTTTTTTCCTTATCTTTTTGAGTGTCAGTAACCAGATACTTTCTGTCTGTAACTATTTATGAAGTGTTTGTATGATTCAGAATCTAAAGTTTTGATCTTGTCAAAGTAGGAAACAGTTACCTTTTTCCTTGAGAGGTTATCAGTGTAGGCATTAATGTGGTAGATAGTAAAGCAAATGGAACATTCTAAACTAGTGTTTCTGCTACCAATATCCTATTGTGGGAAAATGCACACATAGCTGCTGTGTGTGCAAAACTTTGCATGGGACAAAGGAATATGACATTGGTTTTAAGAAGTGTTGCTCCTTTACCTCTGTTTTGCCAGGGTGCCAGCCAAGTAAAGAGCACCCTTGAAGAAGGAATAACACAGTTAACTGCAAAGTGTAGTAATTTTGGAACACGAAGCAGCTATCTTATCTCGATAGATTGAGGGGCATTGCATGGCAGGGATGGTAGAATGAAAAGAAAGATAATGGAATTTCAGACAGTTCTCCAAAGTGCAGGAACTAAGTGGCTATCTTCAGCTGTTTCAGATCTCACTTTGTCTCCTTACCTGCTGATGAAATCTTAGAACTTTTTTAGTAGGGTATAGAAGAGATCACATTCTAGCAGTCGTGGCTGTTTGTTGCTTCCAGAGTTCTAGTACTGCTTCCACCATCCTCCCGTGTGTGTGTGTGTGTGTGGCTGGAGTGGAGATGCATGTCTACAGTTCTAGGCTGCATATGATGATATTTGAGAAAACAGGACAGCTGTTCTCTTGGCTCCTGACAGATGTTATTTATTGAAATTAACAAGTTACACCATTACTTGTGCATTTGGAGTGTGTTTTAATTGTCACTTGACTCTAGAGAAGCCTACAGCAGAAACCATTTTAAGAAGTCTGCCAAAATCCTGTAGTTTCGTTGGTAGGTTTTAAGATGTGGTCTGGCAATGAGTTTTATTCCTCTTGTCCTCATTCTACTCCGATCAGCATTAATACTCCAGGAAGTGTTCTTAACAGAATAAAACAATTTTAAAAGGGCACTAAACTGTTTGGTATTTTTAAAATATCAAATGTGATTTTTTGCTCAAATATCAGATGAATTTCGTATATCATTTGAAAAGATAGTTATTTGCTTCTGATTTTGCCTTGTATTTAATGTTCTAACTTCTATTTAATGTTGAAACTATTTTTAGGAAAGATAAATTGCGCTGCCTTGGTGCTGGTAAAATTCTGCACAGTGTCTCAGTTAATGCAAAATTGTAATTTTACAATTGAGTGGCAGCATGATCACTCTCATCTGTGTTCAAAAAATAATTGCATTAGGGTAAAAGAAATAAGAGCGATGTGTGAGTTAGAGCAGTGCTTCAACTTTTGTCCCTTGTATCTCATTGTCTAATTATCTTAAGTGCCACCAAAAGTAACTTATGAGTATTTTATTTATATTTATTTATACCCTGTCTTTCCCATGCCGAAGCAAATGCCCAAGGCAGCTTACATGAGCAGACTAGTCTAAAGCACCATTTTTTTCCAATGGGTTTTTTTTACAAATAGAGTATTCTGCAATTCATTGAATCCTCAGTCCCAGATGTAGCCTTCACAGTGTGGTTCTCTGGCTACATGCTATCAAGCCTCAGCAGGCAATTGCAAGTCAATCTTGGACAGGCCCTCAAGGTCGTATTCCGTTCTTATGCTGGCTGGCCTTCTTACACACTCCCCCGCAACTCTCATCACCAGTTACTTCATCACCAGTATGTCATCACCAGTTCCTTCTGGTTACTTCACCAGTTACTTCTGGGTTGGAAGGCCAGACGCTACGCTACAAACAGCAGTAAGAGGCTCTGGATGAGTGAGTGGGCTTTTTCAAGTGTATGCAAACTGCATGCTGGAGCTCTGCCTGCTCAGCCAAGCTTACTGCCACTGTTTGTAGTGTTGTTGTCTCACAACCAGGTGGTTTGTGTCCTCTGGAGCCATGTAATGCATACCACTGGACATCCCCTCACATAGTATCGGTTGAAAAAGGCAGAGTTAAAGTGCATACCTGGAGCATAGGCTTCATTAGCTGCTACCTCCAACAACTTTTCATCTTCTGAATTTGTATAGTCTTTACTCTGGTGGAGCAGTTAGGACTGAAGCAAAAGCTGGATAGAGATCTGTCATTTTCCCAATATTGCTTAAAGCAGGCACAATGGGGCTGTTAAGTATTTGAACAGGACAGTATTGGAGTGAGGCTGTCTGTTCTTGGTTGAATTTCTAGAACTTTTAGAAGTGGAGGCTTGTGAGTTTTATCGGTTCTAATAATTCTATGTAGTCCCTGTTCCTTTGCTATTAAGTAGATATATGATTACTAAATGAACTCAAATACTTGTTCCGTACATGAAGAGTAAATTAGTTGAACTTTTCTAATAGCCTAATGCAATCCAATAATCAGCTTGTTAACCTGATTCACCTCCATGAATTTTTAAAAGAATAATTCCTTATGGATTCTTTTGATGGACTCTTTTCAGTATATGAGTAACTGCTGAATTAATGTCTGATGGATCCTGAAATTGGACTCCACTAGAGATTAATTGAACTGTTTAATAAAAAACTTGATGGGCTTTCCTCATCTTTTTAGATTACATTAGTTGTTTTATTTAAACAACTTAAATTTAATGCTTAAATTTAATGTCAGTTGGAAATGCTTAGGCAAAATAATAATAATAATAATAATAATAATAATAATAATAATAATAATAATAATACATTTATTTATATACCGCCTTTCTTAAGATCACTAGATTTCTCTAATGATTGAACTCAAGACAGTTTACATAGGCAGACTTTCTCACAAACCCGAAGGTTTTTACAATTTACAGAATGTTCTATCTTCCAAGAACAACACTCCTACAGATCTTTCTTTCTGGATTTAGCCTTCTTTCTTTAGCCACCCGTCTGTCGTCTGCTGGCTGATGAGGCTTCCCTGCTGCCACCAGAGATGCAGCTGATTTCAGCACACTCCTCCTCCCACGAGGCAGCTGAAACTCAACTTGTAATCAGCCGCAGTTTCCAAGGTCTGCTGCTCGCAGAGACTTCTGGCAGTCCCGAGCTCACGACCTTGAGATCTTCAAGTGTTATCTTCGGGCAAACAGAGGCATTAACCCTCTCGGCTAAATCTTCTGCCCAAAATAAGCTACTTCCTCTGTTGCATGCAGTTTACTAACTTCAGACAGCATATTAGTGAAACTAGTAGTGAAGCTTCTGGCTTTAGCAGAACACTGGCAAAAATTGAGGAAACTAGAAAATCAGTATACAAAGGAAGTTAACATAATTCTTGGAAAAAATTAAAAGTTGTAAATAAAATCAAGATGGATGTTGAATACATATATTTATGCTTCACTATAAAGTTCAAATGCTGAGAATTGTATCATAGCAGTAGATTACTAAATTTAAAGAAAAGATGTCTGAATGAAAAGGTTGATGTGAATAAAGTATTGTCAACCTTGATGGCATAGCTTTTTTCCCAAGCCTACTACCGGAACATCTGTACCCTGCCTCTGAAGATGAATGACTCTTTCTACCCCTTATCATAGGTAGTGTTGCTTCTGAATAGGGACAGCTTCTGAATATGGATTTGGATGAGGCAGTTTACACCTTCCTGGAAGGAAGGAGAAAATGCATCAGTTATAGAAAGTTTCAGTAAGTGAGAGCATCTACTTACAGTTGTCATGCCATAGCTCGTCATTTAGAAATTTGGGCTGACCTTGGTTGTCAAAATTGGTCCTTGCCATGACCCAGCACTGTATACAATGTCAAACTAAACTTTTAGAGGCAAACAGAATGCAAAATCAGTAATATTCTCCAACCCCATACTCGGGAGAAGCCCAGAGGTATGTGTTTAGGAGCCGCTTAGGAGCCACTTTCAAAGCTCAGTGCCACATGGACAGTTTCATCCTCTTCTCCTCTGAGGCATTGAGCCTTTCCACTGATCTTTTTTTTTTTTTCCCCAGATTGTGAGCCCTTTTGGGACAGGGAGCCATTTAACGTTGTTATTACTATTTGCCTGTAAACCGCTTTGTGAACTTCATGTTGAAAAGCGGTATATAAGTACCTGTTGACTGACTGACCTGTCTACTCTTCCAAACAGCTATTGTCACAACCACCTTTTCTTTTCTCATTAGGTATTTAAAATTCTAACACCAGGGGTGCTAAGCATTGCATCCCAGAGCCAATGCTGCCTCCTTTCCCAGTGCTAGCAAGTTTTCAATATGTAAGACAATGTTACTCACTATGTGGCATTGCTCCAATTCCCGTTGACTAAAAGTGTTCAGGATGCCTTGGTAGATCTGTGAATTTGATGCCAGTTCAGCCACTTTTATTATTATGGCCAAACAATGGGTTCGCAACCAGTAGTATACTTTAACTTTCATGCTTCCATCTCCTGTTTTATGGTGACCATAGTTTGCTGTGATGTTTGAATTGGGCAAAAGATTACTATACCTTCAAGCTAAAATGAGAAGCCACGATATGACGCAGGTTTCTGGTTCTGACTTGAAGGTTCTCTCTCTCCCCCCCCCGTGTTAATTGTATTAAATAAGTCTTTCAAGACAACATATTGTGTTCTGTGTTGGCTTCAGCTTTTTAGCATCTTGACAGGAGATGTTCTGTAAATTTTCCTTCACTCTTCATCTCCTTTCACATTGCCATCTTAAGGTCATCTGCTTTTATTTTCTCATTCTGTCTTCCTCCTCTTAAACTGTATGTGCTATTGCTGCCTTTCCTTCCTTAAATCCCATTTCTGCAAAAGCTTTTCTTCAACATAGATGCACTAGTTCTGGATTGCACCAAGTTCTGTCACCCAGCAGCTGATACTTGGAGGTTTGCTGCTTCTGAAGCTTTACTTAACTGTAATGACTAATAGCTGTTGATAAACATATATACAAGAGTGTGTGTCTTTCCTAGATAGCAATTACTCATATACAAACCCAAGTCACAGACAAGCCTAGTGTGACCTGGCTCTTGTTTTATGAGAAGTACTCTTGTCAAAGTTCGCTTTATTGTTTGAAATTCATGGGTAGCCACCTTTTACTTTTTGGATGCCAGGCATGAATTCTGGGGTGTGTGGGGGAACCTAAAATATGACATGACTTTGTGTTGAAGATACAGATTGAGGAATACAGGACAGCTGCTTTCTCAATTTGATTGGAAAGAAATATACTCTAGATGCAATACATTCACTTCCCTATTCTTGGAGATCCATGTAGAATTGCAGATGGACATTTCAATTGTATTTAACAAGGAAGAAGTCCCACTGAACTCGGTTGAAATGTGTTTTGGACCTTGTGGCCAGTGTAGAATACAAGCTAATAATGGACACTTTTCCATCCTAAAAAGTGTAGGAACAACACGCGTGTAGTATCTTGCAGAAATGTTTGCTCATTTTTTTTGAGCCAGTAGGGATGTAACACATAAAAATGGTTAACATTCAATTATTTGGCTTTCTGGAGAGTGTCTCCTTTTCTTCGTCTTCATGGCACATTGGCTGGTTGGAGTTTGGGCTTGTGGTGGTGTGTGCTTACTTTTGTTTTTATAATTTGCAGTTCAAAGTGTTTGAAGATAATTTTGCTTTTGTCCATGTATGATAGGTAAAGTAATATATGGGTGGGATATAAAGGGCGGTGTGGGTGTGCTTTCTACACACACAGCTCCTGTGACTTCCAGAATACCACACCTGAAGGGGGGGGGCTTACCAGTGACACAACACACAGAACACATTAGAGGTGGACATTTGGAAAATTCTAGCCCATGCATCACAGTGCCTGAGACTTTGTATTCTGGCCATTATATGTAAAACCACAAGGCCTTTTCTCATTTAATTTGAATACTTGCCAATTCTAGTTGTGTGAATTCCTGGTGTGTATGTTGCAATGAGAATATATTTTCCTTGCAACTGCATTCTGCCATATTGCAGTTCTTGGAACCAGGGAAGGAAGAAGTTCGTTCATTCAGAATGCAGATTTTTTTTAAAATTAATGTTCATATTTTTACTCTAAAGCAGCATTGGGAAAAAATAGCACTGCAGCTCTTCTGGCTGTGAGAATTAACTTGAAATGCATGTGTGAACCAGCTGGGTCTTATCTTTAGAATTCAAGGACTATAAAATGACACTTCATTCATACCCCCTTCAAATAAATTATGATGGTTCCAAAGCTAAAGGCAAATTAAGAAATACATAAGTCTTCTGTACTATGAGTCTGGTGTTCGGATGAGTTTAGTTTGATTTGCTACAAGTATCTTTACAGGCTCCACTGATGAAATCCTGTTTTCATCCATACTTCTCACCTATCCTTGCTAGACAGTTTTGAAGGGTGATCAGAAACAACATCCCACTACACTGGAATTTGACACACGTGTGATAATAAAGAGAATGTACACAGATTATCCATCACCACATTAGGGTGTCTCCATAGCAACCCAGGGTATAATTATGCAAATCACACTTAGTTTGCAGTTACTTCCATCAGAGTGAAATTTAAACAAGTAGATTTAAATTCTGTCTGGCTCATGGATATAAATTATGTCTGCCTTGGTCTGACACAACTATGTCAAATCTCAAACTGTGTCTTTTAAACTGTATTAGATTTGATCCCAAAGTACCATACAAGCAGAAAGGCATTTCTGTTCGTATAAGGCACCCACCAATTTCCTCCCTCCTGTTGCCAGTCTCCTTATCCCCATCTCTGCTCTTCTGGTGGGTCCCTTGATCCTTGAGCAGTTTTTGGGAGGGTGGCGGGTGCAAGAGACTGACATGGAGAAGAGGGGGTGGGAATATTTTCTTGCATCAGTTTATTCTTGTGCTTCTCTGTATCTGGTCCATTATGTAATAAGTACCTGAAGCTATAAACCAAGGTGGTGAGCTTACATGGCTTTATGGAAGTACTCATTAACTGATATGTTTAGATGCTTGTACTTTTTTCCTCCCGCAAGGCATTTCTTTCTGATTCACTTTGCTATTGGAAAATGGGTGAGAAATAACTTATAGCTGAATGATAGTTCTGACCATGGCATCACTTCCAGTGGGTCCTGAACAGACTGTCATTCTAAAGTGGGTTCTGGTGCTAAAAGGTTTGAGAACCACTGTTCTAGCCTATATTTACCAACTTGCTGATTAAGATATCATGGGGAACCTTGTTGAATGCCTTACTGAAGTAGAGGTAAATTACATTCACAGCATTCCTGCTGTCCAGTAAACTAGTAACCTGATCAAAAAAGGAGATGGGAGTTGTCTGGCAGTATTTCTTTTTGACTTGGCTTACCAAGTCACCAAGTTATCTGGGCAAATACCTTCACTTGCTACATTCGTCCTTAACATTGATAGCTTTAGCACCAATCAGTTCAGCTGAAGGCAGATTTTTTAACCCTTTTCCAGAAAGTTGAAAGCTGCGTGAAAGAGTATATGTGAATGGAGAAGTAGTTGAACCCCCAAAATTAGGTAAACATAACCCGAAGAGCATAAGTTCTGGCAAATCTGAAGGAGAAGGGATTGTGATATTTGAAGGATATTTCTCATCCATGCCATACCCATCAGTAAAGTGTTTAAAACAATCAAACTATATTTTTCATGCATTTGGTATCTGTAATCTGTTTAAGTATCAACAAGAGGTCCATGTTGGAAGCACATCATGAACCAGAGATCTACAGCTGTCTTTGGATGTTTATATTTGCATACGATGGCATAAGTTCTATGAAATAACATTGTCTTTCAACCATGGTGGATTTACATATTCCAAAAATCATAATCCCAATAGAAATTGAGAATTGTAGACAAATTGGGCTATGCTGGGTGTGCTTATTTAACTCTGTAGGTAACAAGTTATCTCTAATAAACTGCTTTGCTTTGACTTGGATTTTCATGTTCTCTGTTCACTTGAATGCATTTGTGTCATGTTTTATGAATTGTTTCCTGTGAGAGCATGTATATGGGAAGAAATGTTAGCTTGAAATCACAGTTCTAGGGCAGAAGGAGATTTAGTAGCTGTAGCTGAGATCCATTGGAGCCCCTTCCCTGAGAGAGCCTCAGAATGCCTTATAAAGGCATAAAAATGTCTCGGGGAGGGGTTGGGGGGGTTGGGAAACTGAGTCACTTTTTTTGGCCCAAAAACAGGCATTCTGAGGACCAGGGAAGCTGCATGAACAGATCTGGTCAGATTCAGAGGGTTGGGGTTGTTCAAATCAGTGGGTTTGAATATCCGGGAATGGAACCCCCACAGATAACAAGGGTCAACCTGCACTCCATTGACAGATTGTCCCTATCCCCTGCTAACTGGGCAAGAGGCACTTTTTCAAGTTAAGTGGTGTTCCTCTCATATTTAGCAGGGAGAGAGCAATTGGCCCTATTCACCCCTGCACAGTGTCTTTTCTAATGGCTGTTGCTGGGGGTGTTTGTTAAATAATTGGTGTCTGGCACTGCATTTTCAAAACCTTTAAACCATATTTTAACAGAGTAAAGTGTGTTAAGATTATTTTATAAATTAGCTTAATTTGCTCATATTGAGTTTCAGGGGCCTGCAAACATTGTTCTTAATCGCCAGACATTAGTTGTGGTTACCCATAACTTCCCTCTTTCCCCTTCTCAAAGTTCTCGGATGTTCAGAGAGAGTTAAGGTCTTTTTCTTATCATTTGGAGTCTGGAGGAAGGTAAGTACAGCAGGAGCCTCCACAGTTGCTCAGAAGGAACTTCTTCCATTTCTTTGCTTCTAAAAAATAGCATGGAAAATAAGATGCCAAAGAGAGCAATCAAAATGATCAGAGAGCTGGAGTAGCTTACGAGAAAAGGCTACGCTTGGGGTTTTCAGTTTGGAAAGAAGGCAATTAGGCAGGCACTCAGATGTATAAAATTAGGCATGGTGGGGGGGGGCTGTTTTCATTTCTCTCACAATATTGGAATAGGAGATTGTTCATTGAAACTGACCAGTGGAAGACTTTAGGACAGTCAAAAGGTGTTACTTCACTCATAACGCGAGTGTGGAGTTTGCTGCCTTAAGAAGTGGTTATGGCCATTAGCTTTGCTTGTTTTAAAAGAGGATTAGACAAATCATGATGAACAGCTCTATCAATGGCTATTCATTTTATTTTTCACATTCCCATACAGCCCTACCTCCAAGGAGCTCGGGGTGGTATATATAGCCTCCTTTTTTCCATACAGCAATCCCATAAGGTAGGTGAGTCTGAGAGATAGTGATTGGCCCAAGGACACCCAGGAAGCTTCATGACTGAGCAAGGATTTGAATCTGGATTTACCATTCCTGGAATCACTGCACAATCTATATGCTGTAGGACTGTATGCTGTCTTCAGGTATAGCAGCAGTGTGGGTATTGCAGAAGGGCAGTGGTGAGAAGAGGTATGCCTTTCTTTTCCCCTTGTGAGCTTCCAGGATACAGCTGGTGGATCACTGTGGGAAACGGTATGCTGGACTAGATAGGTCTTCGGCCTGATCAAGCAACGCTGTCCTTAATGCAGTGATGGCAAACCTTTTGGGTTTGCTGTGTCAAAAATGATTCTTGATTCTGTTGGCGTGTCACTCCCCACCGCCAACAAAAGAGAAATAATTATTTACATATTCAGTTATTTTTTAAAAAATGCAGTCCAATCATGCGTGGGGCTATTCATTATATGAAAAAAAAATCAAATAATTTAAAAATCTTTACAAATGATTACAAAAAATCAAATCATTAAAAAGCAATCTTCAGTTGTTGTGGGGTGTTGGTGAATGCTGACGTGTCACCCAAAATGTTGTGGTGTGTCACCTTTGACACGCGTGTCATAGGTTCGCCATCACTACCTTAATGCCTTTCTGTAAGGTACCAGGGATCCTGCTCACCAGATTGAAGTCGTTCGCTACTCATGAGCTGGCAAGTGGTTTTGTGGATGCCTACACTATCCAGGCTGGCATACAGCCATTTCTTGGGCTGTTTTTCTTAATATGCTGAAACTTTGCTTGCAGACACTGACTCCTGTGAGAGGCTGTTTAACTTAGACTTCACTTGCACTTCTGATGTGTTCATAACTTGTCTTTATAGATTTGGTAATTTTGCACTCCCCTTCATTAACACCTTGAAATGTTATTTAGAATTTATTCAACTCTAAGTGTCCTTATTAGGGTGTTCAAGTACTCAATTGAACTCAAATGTACTAATGTAGTCAAATGTACTAATGAGCTATACGGCTGTACCTTACCAGCAGGGATCATATATAACAAACAGGCTTTGTTTTACTTAATAAATTTGCAGTAACCTTTTTTGTGTACGGGGTACACAAGGAGTACAGGGGACATGGTAGTGTAATGATGACATAATCTGGGTAGGTGTGCCTAAATGTTCAAAGGCGAGATGGAGACTCCAACAAAGAGCTGCAGATTTTGGTGATGTTTGGTGATCAAAACATCTGTAGCTGTCCTACATATTGTCACTTGAACATTATCTTTTGACTGACCAAGTTCTTATTACAGGAAAAGGTATGCAGGTATTTTTTTTTTCCTGATTGTCAGCTTGTCGTACAAACTATGGAACGTCATAGTGTTATGTTTTATTAGCAGCATAGCGTGCGAGAGCTGTTGAGTATTGGAGACACTTGTTTAACTGTATCAAATACCAAAGAAAGGCAGTTGTACAGTTTTCACAGTTTGCGAAATTGTTTCTAGCTGAAGTCAGTACTTTGGTGGACACATAGTTAGAAAGACATGGATTCCAGTAATTCTAGGCTCCGTTCATATAGCATCTTGCTTGGCCAAGGAGGTCGTCAAATAAATTTTCCATATAAAAATGCATCATAGTATTGCCTGAGTAACCTCAAGTCAGTGAATACAGTGGACTATCAGTAAAATGACACCGTTTTGTGTGTCCTTGAGCCCTTAGGAAAGCGCAAAATAGAAAATTTACATGGAGTTCAATTCTTAGTAAGAAAATTATTTTGCTTTGTGCAGTTAATTTGGAATGGGAAACAGACGGCCTATGGGCCACATTTAAGCAATTCGACACCTCTACAAAATCTTTTTTTTGTACGAATTTTTATTAATTTTAACATAGGATACAGTATAGGATAATGGTAACCTTGGGGAAAGGGAACACTAAGGATAACACAAAAGGATTACTGTCTTGTAGACACCTCTACAAAATCTTTAAGTGGCATGTGATAAAACATTTGTCTGTTTGTAAAGAAAAGTGTAAGAAATAACCTGTCCTTGTTCAATTCTTGATCTTGTGAGTAGCGTGTTGGGATACGTACGAGTATGTAATACAGGGCCTGAATGCATGGGCTCCACAGCTGGAAAGGTCTTACTGCTAGATAGTTCCAAGCTTATTAATGAGCCTGATCACTTGTGAAGATGTAGGTTTGTATATGGCAGAGTAAATCCTCCACACGTGTGTGTGCACACACCCTGTGACTGTTCTTTTGAATAGTGGCCTTTGAGTAAACAAAAGTTGGCTATCTCTGTAGTAAATGACTAAAGTCTACTTGATACTTAGAGCTGGTTTTAAATCAATCTGCATTTTAACTTTGCAATGATACCATGGTAAACTTGCTTGTTCTGTTGTATAGCTCACACTAGTACAGTTGCTAATCTTATTTTCATTCTATTTACAGGCTGCTGACTTGAGTAAACCAATAGATAAAAGGATATACAAAGGAACACAACCTACATGTCATGACTTCAATCATTTAACAGCCACAGCAGAAAGTGTCTCTCTTCTAGTGGGCTTCTCTGCAGGCCAGGTGCAACTTATAGATCCTATTAAAAAAGAAACTAGCAAACTATTTAATGAGGAAGTAAGTAGAAGTCTTCATCTTGATGCATGTGAACATACTTTTATATCCTCTTGCTCCTCCGTATTACATCTTAACTTTTTTTTCCTTTTGGAAGCACTTTACTTGGATGAATACAAGAAAATATTTATTTCATGAAATAGTCTCTTGCAAACTTGCACTTTGTAGTGGCATTTTTTCTTCTCCCTACTCTTAGCGTCTTGCCAAGAAGACAGGAGCATTTTGTAGTGTGACACCAATAGTACATACTGACTTCATGCATTGACAGTGTTACTCCATCTAATCTTGTATCTTTTCTCCTCCCCTGTCTGCATATTTCTTCATCTTCTCCCCCTTCCCCAATACAGGCAGTTTGTAAGTAATTATAGTTGGTGTTCTGTTCCATTTTACCAGCAGAAAGGCAGGTGCTAATGCAGTGCTTGTCATAGTTCAGCCAGCAAGGACAGGAAAGAGAAAGTATCTAACCATGGTTAGGAGATTGGTTATAGTTGCATTTGCACTGAGATTCTGTTTGAAGGACAGATGACTACTCCTTTTAACCAAAGCATTTCTTAAAATGGTTAAATGAAAGAATATCCAGTTCAATGCACGCTTGTTTCAGGCAGTGTATATGCCACTCATGTGTTAGAGGAGGTAATACACAGTACTAAAGAAACACAACTTCATTTTTTTTCATTGAGCTCTTGAGTCATGCTTTCTAAATCCAAATGGCTCCTTTAGGCAAGACTTGCACTCACTGCATGCTTCCATGCTGCTTTTGCAACTCTCCCCCATTGTAAAGTCTTTGCCATACAAAGTGGAGAGGTTAAAGTCCAAGGCACTCTTGGGAGTATGGATTCTTTAGATTCTGGGCACTGGCTGTGTAGTGGCTGAAACGAAGCTACAAATTAAGCAGCACAGCTTAGGTTTGGTTTCCTTTGGAGAAGACTTACTGCATTTTTATATTTGCTTTACTTAGAAATATACAAGCAGTGCCATAAGTGGCGGCACAGAAGCCACTCCTATAAGGTGAGGTCTATGCATCTTACTGGTGGTGTGCTCAAGGGACTGAGCTGTGAATTGGGACTTCCTCTGTTTGCATCTAATCTCCATCATGAATTCTGACCTTAGGCTACCCACATTCTCCTAGCTTCAGTTCTGTATTTGCAATTCTGGGATGATACTTGCATTGCAGGGTACTTGTAAGAATTATTTCAAGGTAATACATGTGAAGCACCATATTAGTTTGGAAGTCACCATACCAGGGGTCTCCAAACTACAGCCAGAGCGCCATCATCACAAGATTTTATCTATCCTGCAGCAACTTTTTTATCAGAGCATTTGCTAATGCTTGACTTTTTAGCTAATTTATATATAATTTCTCAATTTAATTTTTTCTTTAATAGTCACATTTCTTTTTTCTGTATCATAGGTTGATTACAAAAAAGATCCAAGTAAAATGTATTCATTCAATTATATTCATTTATAAAAATAATTTTTAGCCCACAAAAATATGTAAAATATACGATATGTCCCTCATACCAAAACTTTTGGAGACCCCTGCACTATTCTAATAGAGGCGTCCCCTGTATCTGCAGAGGTTCTGTTCTGATCCCCCCTGCTTGGATATCAAAACCATGAATACGAGGGGAACCCTATGTAGATAGTATCCCCCATGCTCCCCCACACCCCATTATACTTTTTTTGTTTAGAAGTTATGGAAACACAGGGGTTTCTTGCTTAACATTCTTGCTTCACTGATGGTGCAGGCAATCAGCCTGCAAGCTACAAGGAGACCAACTGAATGTTAACAGAACAGTTCTCTAGCGTACAGCCTGGTTGAATGCACCAGCAGTGAAGCAAGGAAGAGCCTTGTTAAGCAAGAAACATCCATGCTTCTACCATGGTGTGCAATTCAACATACCAATTCTAAACAAAAATGAATGGGCATTTCCCACCCCTACCCTGGATTTGTGGATACCAGACACAGGGGGATGCCTGCATTATGTTAATTACTCTGAAGGAGACTAAATTAGAAAAATAAAACTCTTGCGCCCAATTTTTCTCACCTGTCCTCAGGACCGCTAGGTAAACACAAAGTCTTGGTCATTCCCAGGCATCTGAACGTAGGGCTGGGAAAGGCCCGCATCTCAAACTATGGAGGATTGCTGTCCCTCAGTGTAGACAATACTGACCTAGATGAACAAGCTATCTGATTCAGTAGAAAGCATGGCAGGAACATCCATGCATCAGCTCCCCAAGTAGAGCAACACAGTATTGTCCCACAAATGCAATATCTGTTTCCATCACACTCGAAGACACATAAGAAATGCTGCATTACTTAAATTGTATGTTTGGGGGGGAGAAACTAAGATGTCAAGCCTTGGTTTAGATAGAAAGTTCAATTATGGTATACTAGTGTGAACACCTTGTTCCTGATCGGAAAAAATTAAGTACAGTTTGAGAGAACCAGTCCTCATTGGCATTTATTGAGGGGTTCTGTAACTTGTCTGCATGTAAGAAGTATCGTAACCAGCTGATTAAAGGGCACTTGTAGAAACTGTGCCTTTTAGTGTAAATACAAATTATGCTGAAAAGTAAGTTTCTGAAATCTCTTGATGTCAAAAGCTGCTTTTATCCACCTGGAAACACACTCCAGTATTTGCTTCAGGAACTTGAGCAGATACAAATGAGTATTGAAAATAAATATGTGGGTTTCCAACATTACCACACTGTAATGTCAGTAAAAGCATTAATTTGCTGTCTCTACTGAGTTGCAGATCATCTAGTGAACACTGAGTACAAGACCTGAATTTTCATCACCCTTATGAGTAGCAGCCAGATCTCCTCCAAATTCTACTTGCTGAAAAGTGTTTGTTAAAGCCATATTCCTAAAAAAGCACTATTAATCCAACAGTGCTGCCATGGAAATAGGCAAGGTTTTCATAAGTTTGCCAAAATAAGAATAGTAAAGGACTTTGAAAAGGGTTGTAAGCTCTACATGCCACAAGTAGATACAAAGTGGTGCTTGGAAGTTTACTAGGTGATCAAATGAAACAAAAGTATGTATAAAGCAGTCTATTTAATTGGACCATTAGTATTCTGGCAATATTGTCTACACTGACGGAGCAATTTTCCAGTGTTTCAGAGTGGTTTTGCCTAGCCCTGCTTGAAGTTGTAAACCTGGAAAAGTGTGTGCTCTCTCACTTGAACCTACAGCCCTTGTCACATTACCATGTTGCTTTGTATACAGAAAATAAGCATCTTCAGTGGGGGTTACAATCCTTATGAGAATGTCAGTGTTTTGCACAAGTTGGCTTGAGGTTGGGAGTGTCCCAATAAGTGTACTGGCTTTAAAACACACACAACTTGTTTTTTATGAAGCTTCACAGCTGTCCTCTACCTCCCTCCCTGTCATGACTCTTGTTCAAATTAGTGATTTATTGCCTTAACACCTGTAGCTATATCTACATGTCTGCAACTTTGTACAATTCTCTTGCCTTTCAGTTTTAACACCTTCATTGTCATTTGATTTTTGTGGCTCTTTATTGTCCTGCATTTCTATATCCTGCACCTAATTAGGATCATGGCTTTCTGTCATGTTGTTGCCCACATTCCTTTTCTACAAATACAGCATGTGTTTTGGCTGTAGCTACTCATTAGATATGCCAGTCAAGTTGCTATATACCTTGCATCAAATAAGCTGAAGGAGGATGAGCTCTGTAGGTTCAGTTTCATACTTCAATTAACTTGTTAGGCCTCTGAGTTCAACTTTATATTAAATTATTCTATCCCAGGTAAAGAGCACATCAAGAGCAGTGTACGCTACTGAAACATTTGCATCCCAGTTGAATCCATCTTGTAGTATTCCAGAGAAGGAAGGACATGTAGCTCTGTAGCTGGTTATAAGAAAAATGCTGCTGTCATTTACAGTGAATCCCCATTATTCCCTAGGGTTAGGTTCCTGAAAATCCTTGCAGATAGTGAATTCGCAGATAACGAATCAATGATCCTATGGGTTTAGGGTGCAAAGGGGTACCTTATCTGCCCTCAGAAGAATCCAGCAGAGACCCTCAGGAAGTCAGCTGAATGCAGCAGGAAATGCCAAAAGATCTCTGAAACACCACTGCAGAGGCTGCAGGGATCTTCAGAATGGCACCTGCAACCAGCATGGTTTAAACAGGGCCAATGGATGCTTCTGCTGACCATTTCAAAGGGGCTAGTGCTGGTCACTAGCCATTCTGAAGACCACTGCAGCCTTTGGAAGGTCTCCACATAGTGGATAATGAGGACAGAGACACAGATATCAAGAATTCTGTCCTTTGCAGATAAGCGAGGTCTCTTATAAAGAGGGCTGACTATATCTCCTTCTGTCACTGCCATGCTGGGATGGCTTGGGGTAGCAGACCAAGTATAGAAAATTTACTATCTAAAACCAATGAATGCATAGGCCAAATGACATTGGTTCTTCACAAGAACTAAATGGAGATAATTTAAGGTAGTCAACAATTCCAAAATGTGCCTTTTGGTATCAGTGTTGCTAACTCCCTTGAATGTTTTGGATTTCCATCCTAGCCAGGAGCAGCACATTATTGTTAATGACTTCAGCATTTAATTTATTGAGATATTGGATCTTTTCTTACCATGGTCCAGTGTCTCTAAGTAACCTTTTATTGTCCTTTTAGTCCCAAATACCTTATGACCATCATCACATCTGTTGGGTTAACTTCTATATTTTTTCACACTTTCACTATAGCAATACTAAGGTTGGCCCCATTGTTTGACACTAGATTGCAAAGTTTCCAGTGGATTCCTTAAACTAGGTTCATTTTTCTAAGAATGAACTCAGTTAATATCTTAAAGTTTCTTGTTGTGATTTTACATCTCTGCCAGGTCTCTATTGGTGAGTAGCATTTATCACCTAATGTTTATAGCTTCTCAAGACTCATTTGCTTAAACTATTTTAAGAGGGGGTCTACTATAGATCTGACTAATGTAATTTACTCCGTATTTGTATGGAGGAAGAAAAGTAAACTACTTAGAACTAGATTAAATAAAAACTAAAGCTGAGATGAGACTAATGTGTTTTTTTCCTTTTTTTTCAGAGGCTAATAGACAAGTCCAGAGTAACCTGTGTAAAATGGGTGCCCGGCTCAGAAAGTCTCTTCTTAGTAGCTCATTCCAGTGGCAATATGTACTTGTATAATGTGGAACACAATTGTGGCACCACAGCCCCACACTATCAGCTACTAAAACAAGGAGAAAGTTTTGCAGTTCATACATGCAAGAGCAAATCAACACGAAACCCATTGCTCAAATGGACAGTAGGTGAGGGTGCCCTGAATGAATTTGCGTTTTCCCCAGATGGGAAGTTCTTGGCCTGCGTTAGCCAGGATGGCTTTCTTCGTGTATTTAACTTTGATTCGGTGGAGTTGCACGGTACAATGAAAAGCTACTTTGGAGGACTGCTATGTGCATGTTGGAGCCCAGATGGAAAATACATTGTAACAGGTGGAGAGGATGACTTGGTGACGGTCTGGTCTTTCATGGATAGTCGAGTGATAGCTAGAGGCCATGGACACAAATCATGGGTCAGCGTTGTGGCCTTTGATCCATACACCACTAGCGTGGAAGAAAGTGATCCGATGGAATTTAGTGGCAGTGATGAGGATTTCCAAGACCTCCTTCATTTTGGAAGAGATAGAGCAAATAGCACACAGTCTAGGTTATCCAAAAGGAACTCTACAGACAGTCGCCCAGTAAGTGTAACGTACAGGTTTGGTTCCGTAGGCCAGGACACGCAGTTATGTTTATGGGACTTAACAGAAGATATCCTCTTCCCACACCAACCCCTCTCAAGAGCAAGGACACACACAAATGTCATGAATGCCACAAGCCCGCCTGCAGGAAGTGGCAGCGCTAACCCAGGAAGTAATGGAAACAGCATCACAACGCCTGGAAACTCTGTGCCCCCTCCTCTTCCACGGTCAAACAGCCTTCCACATTCTACGGTCTCCAACTCCGGCAGTAAAAGCAGTGTCATGGATGGTGCCATTGCCTCTGGTGTTAGTAAGTTTGCGACCTTATCACTACATGACCGGAAGGAAAGACACCATGAGAAAGACCACAAGAGAAACCATAGTATGGGACATATATCTAGTAAGAGCAGTGACAAACTGAACCTAGTTACGAAAACCAAAACGGACCCAGCAAAAACTTTGGGGACACCTCTCTGTCCCAGAATGGAAGAGGTCCCTTTGTTAGAGCCTCTTATCTGTAAAAAGATAGCACATGAAAGACTGACTGTGTTAATTTTTCTTGAAGACTGTATAGTCACTGCTTGTCAGGAGGGATTTATTTGCACATGGGCAAGGCCTGGTAAAGTGGTAAGTTTTAATCCTTAATGCTGCATCAAAGAAGTAGAACTTGAATAGGTAGTTTTCTCCAAACATAACTGAATGTTGACTATAAAATTTCTTTATGCTTAATGTAAAAAAGATTATTTCCTCAGAGCCATACTTTTGGATACTGCATGCCATATTTCTGAACGATTTGAAGTGTCTGGTCCGGGTAAAGTTCTTTTAAAATACAGTTGCCTTCCAGCCAGAGATGTGTTGTGAATTTAAAGTGTCAGTGATAGTTTTCCTATATTTTCAAAGCTATTTTTGTATAACACGACTGAGACAAATCTAAAATCAGTGAGGGTAAATCTTTAAGGACATTCAGGAATACAATACAGTTGCAGCTTGGGCAAGTTGTAGCTTGGTGTAGTATAACTTGGATTTTGGACCACTGAATTTGGAACACTTACCTGGCAGAAAACCTTAAAGCAGGATGTGTTCTCGGTTTTTCTTCTCAAAAGCGAGTCACAGTTCTGAGTTTTTAATTCTCCTTCAGTGATATCTCAAGGGCAATTTGTAGTATCACCACTTAAAAGTTGAATAAACTGCTATTAAATATGCATTGTAGCATTCTGACTTGGTATCAATTTCCTTCAAACATTTCTATATAAAAGGTGATTTTTTTTTAAAAGTCATATAGTGGAATGTATCCCTTACTCTCACCCTCCCCATGTTTTTAACTTGCACATTTTCCATTAAATCCCACAGACTAAAATGTGGCACTAGTAATGTTTTCTTTCGTGTTCAACAAATTTGCAAATAGCTGTTTGCACCTTTGTGCTGATTAGGCTTCTCTTTAAGACCAATTAGCAACTTTCAGTCTGTGACCGGAATGCAAAGAACCTGGAGGTGGTTTCTGTGCAGTGGGTCACTTTGAGCTCTCCTGAGGACCCACCCACATGGGAGGGTTTAGGGACCCTTTCCATTGAGCATCTGACATTATGTGGAGAGCCACAGTGCAAAATAAAAATGTCATGAAGCCTAGTATGGATATGGAACTGCTGTTGGGCATGCACACAGTTCTCTGGAGCCTAGCCAACAAATAGATGCACCAGTAATGGGAGCCTTAGTGGCCGATATTGTCTTTTCGGACGGTTCTGTATTGAGGGCTTCTTGGCTATCTCCCAGAAAGTCAGCCATAAAATACTTGAACATTGTTGCTGTGAGTTCCTGGAGCGCGCAGATTTCAGACCATTTATGCAAGAAGAGATCTTCCAGTAAAAATTGGAACTTGCTGTTCAGCTTCACGACATCCCTAAAATGTGAAATGCGACTGACATTTTAAGTAATCTTAATCCTCATCTGGTATGTGCTCTCTCCTGTATGCCTTATTTTGGATAAACTAAAATCTGGAAATGGACAGCATTGCTTTTCACTTGGGGTGGTGGTAGAGGAGAATGACATTTTTATGGATACATGACAAAGTGACATTTCTTCTTGTGTGCTGAAGTCATGGAAATGTTTTATTTCTGTTGGGGGGGCAATTTTGAAGGTAACTTGACAGAGGTGCACTGATGAAGTAGCCTATCTGTGATAGACAGTGTTGCCTTCTGTTTAGTGATTAAAATACTCTAAAATAAGACTGGCCTGTTGGCTTGTTCCTTTATCATTAAGGTTCTGTAAAACAGCTGTGAACTGTACCAATTAAACTCTATTCACATGTGAATGGACACATTTCAAATATTTCAGAGATAGAGTATGCAGTACCAAAAGCTAGGATTTATATATTTGGCCAATGCGGAAATCATTAATTAAAGGTAAGTTTCATGCTGATGCTATTCACTAGGTCTTTGAGAACTAATATCACACACTGATGTAAATGCCATATTGTTTAGGATGTGTTTACTTAGAATGGGTTTCAAGTTGCTACTTTTCCTTCCATCTTTACCGTCAATGAACTCACTAAACTAGCAAGTTAAGTGATATGTTTACAGGACTCAGGCCAGGGAGGTGTTTGTACCAGAAAGGTGTTAATAAGCATCCTTTTTGTTTTATAGGAGAGCACTTAATAAACTTTATACCTATTTAATGAGTCTTCAAAAACACTCATGGTAACATATTTCTTTCCCTTGGGCTATACTGCATATTTTTTGTCTTGTCTGTAGTTTAGTCTGACAATTAAGTTGAGTTTCTTTTTAAAGTTTTTAAAGCTGCTACTTTTTTTGTTGCCATTTGCCCCAGAGACTCTTAGAAAACTGATTCCGTTGCCAATTTTTCTTGCTAAAACTGTTTTCCACCCTTTGCCAGAAGATCTCAATTGGATAGAAGTATCTCAAACTTCCAGCTTGAGGAAAGCCTGGGCCTGAAGACTCAAGCATTTGTGCAGTCTGAAACCTCACTGCTACTGAGCCAGCCCTACCTTTCTCCCTTCCCCCCCCACCTCTGTTCTTGTCATACTGCTGTGATTAGGATAGCAGGTGGTATATTTCTGCCGAAGAACAGGGTTAGAATCGGACACTTGTTTCTTAGGATAAGCAGCATTGGTCTGGCTCTACCTGCCTTGGCTGGCATTCCCAAACATAGTTTCAGTACTGGGAACTCTTAGGCAGAAGGATACACTGCCAAGACAGAAGACTGCAACCTAGAGTAAGAAGACTTAACACTACAAGCCTTAGGACTTCCTACTTAGCATTCTTGCCATGTCTTGAGCTTCCTCATTGTGTCCTCTAAGTATGATTTCAAGCCATTTTCAGATGTCAAGTATTGTGTTTCAGTATAAAATGGGGGCTGGGCCCATGTTTTCAGATTATAGCAAAAGTTTAGAACTGCACTAATTTCTGGGGAAATGGCCTACTTTGCAAGTGGCATAACTTCTCAGTAATAACTTTATAAAAATACGTCATGTGCTACTGGGGAAAAATATGAATATGCATATGAATCTCTTGGCCATTTTCTTCCAATGATTTAGTCTGGAAGAAAAAGCAGGACTGTGTCTATTTCTTTTTGCAAAGCTACATTCACACCTAGATTTCTGTCAAAGGTGTTGCCTTAAATGACAGATTGTACCCAGATGATCCATATAACCACTTGTAATTTCAGGGAAACTTGACACTTCTTATCCCAAAAGCTCATAATAAGAGTGGACAAAATAAGACGCTAAGTGACATAGCAGCATATACCCTGGCAGAGTAAATGTGTTACCACTTTGTACAACAAATGCACATGAAATTTAGAATATTTATTTGAACTATATTGTACAGGAAAAAAATCTAGATTTAAATTATAGAACATCCTTAAGTTTTCCAATAAACAGTAACTGTAGTACAGCATCCTGTTTAAATGAATTCTGTTTTTGCTAAAATATTTTACACACATTGTGCTACTATATTTGGGCATGGGGAGAGATTACGTTTACTATGAAATCCTCCTTGTTGGAGAAAACAGTTATTGGTTAACCATTATTTGTTGCAATTAAAGTATAAAGTACTATTGTTGGAAAGTACTATATTGTTTGACACAATTTTGAATTCAGGGATGGCTTTGAAAGAGCTGATTCAGTGTCTAAATTTAAAGTTGTCATGATAAAATGTAAAACTTCTTGAAATATGAACACTGCGAACAAGAGTAGAGAATCCTTGAAATGTTGCCTGCCATACATCATCATCAGCATGAATATTGACTAATGTACCAGTCTGAACAGGGCCCAGTTGAGAATGGGCCAACTGCTTCCATGATGCCAGGAGAGAGTGATTGCCTTACAGTGTGGGTATCCAGATCAGGATGAAATGATTCTTTCCAGAAATAAAATAACTTGTTTAAAATGCTTGATTTTGGGGGAGGGGGGAAAACTGAGTTATGTACTTGAAAAAGACTGTATATGTCTGCCTCCTCACTGCTTTCAATCTACTAAATTTGCATTTTGAGTATCTGCTGGCCTGCTTGTGTTAAGAGAGAAAACCAGCTAATTTACTGTCACATAACTTGTGTAAAGTTTAAAAGCAAGGTTTTTTCCTGCATTTATGAAATCTGTATACATGAATTTGTTAAGATTGACACATTAGGTGATATTGTACAAAATTGTAATGATATAGTGAAAAATCAACAGTGAAATTCATATGTATTTTCTTTATAAACGTTCATCTAATTTCTTGACAACTTGAATAAATTTCATAAGAGCCTTTCTAACATGACAAATTGTTAAAACTAAATTGACTGTTGCAATAATAATGAAGCTTTAATAAGTATTGTTGGTATATTTATAATTTTTAAAAATCATGTTTGTTTCAAACTGCTTATTTTTTAGCGTTTTATGTCACTGTTACAGCCGAAGAACCCTACTAAATACTTGACATTACAGAATAATTTACCAGGGTTGTCCTCTGTATACTGACGTTAAATAAAAAATGTGTGACTGAACTGTAAAATGTAGATAACTGTCAGTAGTGCTTCTCATGCCTGAAGTTAAAATATTGATTTGCCACGAACTGTAGTTCTCTTCCTATGCAGTAGGACCATCCTGAAAAATGGCGGCTAAAATGTCTGTTTTTGGAACTGCCATTTCATAATTAACTCTAAACATTTCATGTACAACCGTGAATATTTCATAGTTTTTGCTTCTAAGAGAACATTTGAAATGACATTCAGCTGTTTTGTAATTCATATCGATTTGAACTGCCATAAAAATACCATGCTGGCTTGTTAAAGTATACACAATTGAAATATAATAGTGTGCAGTGGACTGGATAAGTGTGTTGAGCTTAATAGTAGGGTGATGGTGGTTATGAAAAACCATTAAAAAGCCATTGAAATGGAGAACTGATGCCTTTGGAGTCTACAGGAGCTCTTTCATTTTCCAAATCTCTTCAAGGTCCTCCTTGCATTAACGTTTAGTTTAGTACTTCCTAAACAGAACTTGAACAGTTGCAGGTAGGGGTGTGTGTGTATAGACAATCAAAGATAACCACAAACTTAAATGGACAGAGAACCTGAAGCATGTGCAGGCATTTGATCAGGTAGGCTGCTGCTATCTTGAAATATTGTTGATGAACTTCCATTGCAGTTATGGTACAGAGTGTACAGCATTTCCCCCAAAGCAAGAGTTCAAATCTCACTAGTTTTGAAAATATGTGTAATTAGTGTCTCCAGGTCAGTGCCTTTCAAAGTATGCTTTAAAATCCAGCTTCTTACTACTTACGCAATTTTTTTTCTTGTGAACCTGTTGCTTTTGTTTCACTAACATCTCTCTACTTGCAAAAATGGTGTTAACGTGCTAGCTATGCCCACTGTTAAGAGCAAGGAAGATCTATAAAAACAAAGTGGACAAAAAAGCGTCTTCCTCTTAAGAATTTGATTGCATTTCAATCACAAAATCATCTTTGTGAAAATTATTGTAGTTGTGTTTGAGGGCTCACAAGTGTTTCCTAAATTAGCAACACAAACTATTCTTTGTTGTTTTCTACATGCAGAAAAACCATAACCAGGGGAAGGGCCTTGCTGTTTAAAATAGGATATTAGTTGGGTAATCAGATCTAGCATATGTGGGATTAGTTTTTGTAGAAGTGACATTCAGATTACATGATTTACCCACTGAATGTATATAGCCGTTTTGTAGCTAGAGCTTTATTACTCAACTGCCTTACACTTTTTTATCATATTGATGAAAATGTCCCAATGTCCTAAACTTTTACAAAAATTGGGAATCCAGTTAATTTTAAATATACCTTTTTTGTTTTTTTGCAGTGAAACTCCTTTTGGTAGGTAGTTTTACTAGATATATCAGTTGCTGTTTGGGGCTGCAGGTGTGAACCATGAAGTAGCATAATATTTGGCTAGAATCTAGTTGCTTGCTTCAATTTAAGGTTTATTTGCCTTCTTGCTTACAAGGAAAAACCTCTGAACACGCTTTGTTTGTGAAGGACTTGAATAGTAATACTGATTATAGTTGGCAAGGAAAAACAGAATGATCCAGTGAGGGTGCTGGCATAACTCAAGGCATGCAGCTGCATGTGCAAGTGTGCATGAAAATTGATTCAGATTATGGCTGGATCATTGTTCTAGGGTTGAAGTAGTGAAATATGAATGAAGTACTTCATTCTCCAAAAGCATTACCCTTGTGATTCTAGGTGTACTTGAAAGGTTGCCTATGTGTTACCAAGAAAAGGTGTCCCAGTGAATGCTATTGGTTTGCCTACTGTGTATATCATACAGAAAACATGCCTCTTCATGTGTCTTGAATATACTCAGTGAATACTAACTCTGGCCTTGCTCCGGTTTAGCTTTTTGACTCTGCTTCACAGCAATCTTTTGTAGAATGCCAGTCTTAACAGGTTAGGGGTGCTAACTGATTATACAGTCGTGCCTCATTATCCACTGGGGATCTGTTTTGATGCTTTTTTCCGAAAGGTGGACCCCGGTATCAGTGGTGAGGCAAACCAGTGGATAACAAGGCACAATCTGTATATGCTTTGGAGGATGTTCAGCAATGATGGTGAATGCACTGTGCAGAAGGCTGTCTTGATGGATTCAAGTGTTTGAGGTCTATTTGACTTGTTTCTGCTATTGTCAAATCTAATGTGGGTGAGATTTCAGGATTCTGCTTTAGAGTACAATCCTTACCTGGAGTTAGGCCAGCAAAGTTAGGCCAACACAAGGGCCTCTGCAAAGAGCGTTTGGACCGTGCTTGGAGTCAGGGAGGATGGCGCACGTCTGTGTGCTGGCCCCTATGACTCCAAGAGTGGTCCAAACACACTTTATGGTGTCTCTTGTGCCAGCCAAACTTTGCTGGCCTAACTCCAGGTTAGGATTGTGCCCTTAGACATCTTGGTAGGAGAGACAATTCGGTGAAGGATGACGACTGCATAAGCTCCAACTACTACTGAAATTTAACCTGCCATATTTAATCTTCTGCCTTCTAGCTAAGCTGTGCTCGTGCTTCAAAGCTTGTGTATGTACAACTTGGAGGAATGAATCTTTTGGGCAGATTAAAAATCTCTGCTTGGGAAGTTAAGCGCAAGACAGAATGAGCTAAAATATAGGAGCCTTTTTCTGTACAATTTTGACTTGTATCCACCTGGGCCTTGTGGGTTACCACTAGAAATGATCGTGTATGCCAAATAAGTGACTCCAGTACCAATTTTCTTTACCATCTCTAATAACATGACAGCACTGATGTTTAAGTGCAGGAATTTTCTGCTTGGTTTTCATGACCATACTAACCTAACATTGTTTCTAGCAATGTTTTGAATGGATCTGTACAAAAACAAGAAAGTAGAACAAACAATGCTGTTGAAATTCCTCAGTGGTTTGTTTAATTGGAGTCTCTTAAGTGCTTTTCTTGCACTCTTGCACCCATCTGATCAAAGGCCATATTAAAATTCAGTGCCTATTTTAGCAGTTTTAACGGGAATGGTGCGTTATTCAGGTTGCCCAACTTATTTCATAAACGTGGTTATCTTGGATACCATGACAAAAATCACAAGCTTATGCCTAGTTTTTTGTACAAACTGATTTTATAGTCTTACATAGTAAAGGGGCATATGGTTTGAACCACCTAGCCGAGCAGTTTGGGGAAGTCTTGTGGGGAATTTTTGTATCAAAATGCTTCTCAAGCAGCCCTGTGAAGACTAGAATTGTACCAGTGTGATTGGTACTCAAAAATACAACTTGCAGCTTTTTCATTCCATTTGATTCCTGCTTTAGATGCACTCAAGGCTCAGGAGCCCCAACATCTTTCAGTGTTGACATGCCCACCCCACACCAATATCCTGCCTCACACTCTTTGAACCCTCTTCCCCCTTTTTTCAGAGGTTTGCGATGCAGTGTTGATGCTGCTGTTCGTGAAGTGAAAGTTCAAAAGTCTCTTGGACACATGGAACTAAATCTGCAGTTTTTAGGATTCAGGCCAAGGGTTTAAAACCATGGTGCAAGAATCCGATGTACATGCAATCAGATTATAAAAAAGGGGAGGGGAACATGGCACTTTGGGCTGACTGAGATCAACATTGATTGCTGTGTCTATAGCTGACCGTATCCCAAATATTTGGGGCTTGTAACAAGCAAAACATTTAAATGTGATCATTGAAACTTCAGAATGATCATTGAAACTTCAGAATGAATCACGGTCAGAATGACCCTAGCCCTTAAAGACATCTGGTAATCAGAAGACTTACTGTCTCTGACACAGATTTTGTCCCTGATTATTATGGCATCACAGCTGCTTTATTTGAATATCTTTTAGGAGGTTGTAGGAAATAGATACGATTAATAAGAGGCAGGTGACTCAGCATAAGTCAGGTACATTTTTGAATACCACTGAGGTAAGGGATGTCATGCTTGCATCGGCACTGGAAAGCTGGTTAGGATTGGGCTGAAACAAACACATAGCTAGCTGTTATATCTAGCAGTGAGAAATGGCCAGGATATGGGAAAGTTGCAAGCTTTCTCCCCCCCCCCCCCGTACCTTTACCTGTGTTTTAGTCAGGCGTGTAGCTAGAGAAATGCAGGGGGATGCATTTCTGAAAAATTATGAAACTTAATATTGTTGGTACTGGTGGAAAACTAGCACATGTTAAGAATTGTTGCTTTTAAAACCAATTTGACATTCACAGAAGTTTGGTCTAGAAGCCAGAGTGGCAGCTAAATGAGATTTTAATGGGTTGAGGATCAGGATTTCAGTGCTCTGAAGCTCCCTGTCCTGCCTTTCGGCTGGCAGGAACAGAATATGTCAAATCCAGCAAGTATATGACTGCTTACATAATTATACAGGTCACATAATTCAGATTTGCTTGGAAACTTACTTTTCTAGTAAAAGTTTCCAAGAAAAAATTGTCAAGAAAAAAATGTGACCTACTTGTGGCCCAGCTTATCACAAGTAAACTTCCTTAGTCAAAGGCTGTACTTCAGTACTGAATTGGTTTTGGGGCAGGAATTGGGAGACCATGTGGATATATAGCTACCGAACAAGCTTCATGATCTTGGGCTGCCCACAAGCATCTATTGTACCTATTACATTTGAATTTGTGGTAGCTCCTGGAGAGCTTACCTGTAGCATATGACAAGTTCATACTTAGCTGAGATCTGACTTCACATTTAACTACTACTTGCATCTCTTACTACTTGTTAATTCCATACCTTATTTAGAAAGTATACTTTCTCATGGATCCTCTTAAATGGCAGAGTAGGTTCTGATGAAGGCTTACACATCTGCATGGCTTCAAGAGCAGGGACTGTTTTCAGTGGTGCTTTCTGAAATGTGAGTCAGAGTCAGAAAGAGCTCCTGTAGATTCTGAAGGACAATTCTGCATTACAATTGCACTTGGATCTTGAGCTTGACTGGGAGATGCACAATACTCAGGTAAGAAAAAGTTCCACAAATCACTATAAAGTGAAAGAAGTTGAGGGATTTCCCTGTATGGATGCTTAAAATAGGACAATACAATTGTAGTGAACTGCAGGGTTGAGTACAGCATTCCCAGGAATGTGGTTAGACAGAAATGGAATATGTTCAGTTTGATCCTGTTTTGCCAGGCTCAAGCAATAGATTAGCTTATCAGAAACTGGATCTATAAATGATCACAACTGTGAAGGCAGATCAAGATTACTTCCTGAACATGAAATGAGTTGACAGCAGATCTTAACTGGTTTACCAAAGCTTACAGTGCCATTGCAAAAAATAATAATAATCCTAATTTGGAAATGGTTCGCTGTGGGTGCCATCCAAGTCCTTTGCTCCCCTTTGCAGTCTGGTTGCAAGGAATTTAATTCTTTAAGAGGGGCTTTTTAATCTGCTGGGATGTGTTTCAAGCAGTGTTAGAACAGAGGACATAGGTACATGGAATCTGCTAGCTGAATTTACTGCTGGCTGAATCTGCTAGCTGAGTGAGTTCAGTTATACTACTTAGAAGACCAGGGAAAAGGCTTTCCTAGAGAGCAGTGCTATGCTTTTGGAATGGGTCTAATAGGTTGCAGAATCTATTCTTGTCCTTGGAATGGATAAGGTGGCTATGAGATGCCACATTTGCTGTTTGAACTGCTTGATGAACTTTTGAGCAAGCATATTGGCCTGGGATTATTATTCTTGGGTAAGTCTGCTCTTCATGGGTACAAATGGTGAACGCACATAAAGCACCAGTAATCTGAAAGGAAGAATTCACCTTGTTCCTAGTGGCCTGGTACTATAGCTTGGAAAACCTTCAGAAGTTTGGAAGACATAAACAGAGCCTTACTCCTTATAGCATATGCCTATTGTATCCTCTTAATTGTATGAAAACAACAATCCTTTAACACTATTAAGCCTTAACACTGTAGTTGCAACTCACTTTCATAAAATGCAGTGCACTTTGTCAGATGCCCCAAGATAACCATGCATTTGGTGGATTTAGAAAAGCTTCTCCCATACTAAAATCAGTTGATCTCTGTCCCACAGGATCTCATGTTTTGCTACAACAGGCTAAAAGGTTTATCAAACAGATCTCTTGGAGTTCTAGTCAATTGCTTAATCTTGAATGCTGCTTTCAGTTTAGCTACCTGGTAAAGATGTAAATCATTCACATAAGACTCTTGAACTATGTGATCTTCCAGTTATAAGTTGGAATATTCAAATACTGTACAGTGTGTACTGAATCTGCAAACGTAACTTTTTTAGAAAACAATGTTGGGTTCTTTTGCTGCATTAATGTAAATTGCTTTGTTTGCAGGGTTTATTGCCATCCCAAAACCAGGCCAATTCTCCAAGTGGAACTGTAGTATAGTCATCACACTCCTGCTAGCAAATCTTTGAAAAAAGAACAAGAAGTAATGACAATGGAACCAGGAGCTGCTGTTCAGCCAGAAAGCACCACAAATTCTTAAAGGCAGAGTGTAAACTTGGAGTTATGTGAATCACATAGTATTCTACAAAAATAATGTAATGTTCTTTTTACAGCTAATATTTTTAGGCTGCTCACCCAAAGAAGAATTTTGCTTAAAAGTGCTTCTTCTGGTGTGGTAATGAAAAAAAAAAAGCTCAACTTTTTCCAGTTTCTTTATACTTTTCAAGTTCAGTGTAATTAAAAAAAAATAAAGATTATATAGAGATAAGTGTAAAATAGAATGTTTCTTAAATTCAAGTAAATTTAATGATTATAATAATTAGTACATCACCGTCGTTGGGTTTTTGCACTGATTATTTTTTTTAACCAGAGATGGTTAGTCTGACATGCTCTCATGCAAAATGAAAGTTACTACTTTCTGACTTAAATGTTATTCAGGAAGATGGATGCTGCAATCATAGTTTTTCTCTTTAAAAAATTGTTTGCACTTAAAAACCTTAATGCTAGTAAATATTTTTCAATGGGTGTTTGGACACCCTGTAAAGCTATGTTATGGAGAAGAGATCCTTTGTATCTATTAAACTTTTAATTTTAATAATGTTTTCAACTACAATCAGATCTGTATTATATTTGTAAATAATGTAATTCAGCAATTGGGGAGAAATTGGTCATTACACTAGTAATTTTCATCATTTAAGAAAGTGATATTTCTCAGAAAATACATATTAAACTATCTTGAATATGCAGTTTTGTTTACGTTCTGTTTAAATTAAATCAATTCTGATGTAATTATTTTGAATGGAATGGTCTTGGTACAGATATGGTCTAATTCTTGTAGAACATACTCCTACTCAGGTTCACTAGCTATTTAATTGGGTATACCTTTACTAGACAACATTACTCAGCACTTTATTTTATGTACATCTTTTCCTCTGAATATATTATTCAAAACACTACACTAATTCTAAAGAAGCCTAGTTTCAGTTTTACAAATGTTGGTTGGTTAACAGATACTGTCTACTTTCATATTGAGAATGCATAGTTTAATGTCTGTTAATGCTAGGAGGAACATGTGAATATTTAAAATTATTGTAATACACTGAAATAGTTCTACTGCAGAAGAGTGTGCCAAAGAGTGCAACTTACCTGTTCCAAAGAGGAAAAAAAGGATGCCTTGGGCTGAAAGATTTAAGAATTCAGTGCTGCTTGATTAGTTACTATTAAAGACTTGAACACATTAAAGGCTGTAGTATCCCATCTAGTTTTTCTCCATGGCTAGACAGCAAAAATGATGGCAGAATTTTTTTTTTGCAAGATCAGAAAGCCTGCATTCTGACTTCAAGGGCAGATCTGGGTACCCATGGCTACAACATTCTGTTCTCTTCACTCCCCCATCTAATGCTGAGATTGTACACTCTATACCCCAGAGAATCCATTTTTAGGATATGTAAAACTGTCTGCATCCAAGGCTTGAAGCGTCTTCAAATGTAGCTTGTCACATAGCACAACGGGTGGTGCTGGTGCTGTGGGAAGGGGGTTGTAGTCTTGTCTGAGTCGGCTCAGCTTGTTCCCAGTCCAGCAAGCTCAAGGGTTTCTTCCTCACCTCACTGCCTGGCTTCATAAAAGTCTTAACTATTTAGTGACATTCCAGTTTGCTATGACATCCAAACCCAGAAACAGCATCTCTATAACCAGGATTACAAAGAGTAGCACAAGCTTTGCGTTTCTTGTTCATTCCTATTCCAAGGTGTGATTTGCACTAATATGTCTGAGGCAGGCTTAGTATGTGGGTGCAGCTAGTTCTACTGCATGCCTGACTGTAAATACTGCAACTCTAATGTCCAAGTCCGCCTTTACAATATGACAACTCACTTTTTAAACTTTTAAGTTTTTTCCCAAAAGCAGTTTAATGCAGCATGTCACATTATAATAATCCTGGGTGCAGCTCTGGTGAAGCCTTATTTTGTGCTACAGCATCTGATCTTTCTGCCTGATCTTTGTAGCAAGTCACACTAGGCAGCTGCTTCTGCTGCAAGTTACCCCAGAAGGCTTTGCACCCCAATTTTTGGGGGAAGCGGTTGCCAGGTGCAATTAGCTGCAAAGATTGGGCAGAAAGATCAGAGTCTTAGATGTGGAATGGTGATGCTCCATCACTGTGCCAGATTATGTTGGGGGCACCTGATCTAGACAAGAGATGAGGCAAGGTAAGTAAATTCCAACTGACAAAAACCTGCTTTAAGCCTCCTTGGACACCATGTAGTGGGAGGGGGGAAGGTGGGTTATAAATAAATTAGTTTTTGAGTGCTCTGAGCACTTGTCCCAGACAAGTGTCCGTTTTACAAACATACTTAGAATAATCCATAATGCACCCTTTTACAGAAGAGTTTTGACAAGAAAAGTTGCATATATAACTGCTCATGAAACTGTTCACTATATATAACCACTTAAAGAATCACTTAACAAAACAGAAACATTTCTTCAGAAGCTTTGAGCTCTTCAATAAAATCAAGGTAATTGATTCAGTAACCAACTAGAGAGAGACAGCTGTACTAAGTAGCATGAAAGCTATATTAAACTTTTCTACCTTTCTCTTTAAATATGAATAGCATTTGCTTGGGATGGTGTTTAAAGGACAGCCATTCCTGATAATGGCAAGAGAATCCTATGTATGAGTTTCAGTTTTGGACTTTTTGCTAGAGAGCTGTACAGGGATTTTTACCCCTTCCTGAAAAAGTTCCTCCACCTCTTTTTGATGCATCAAAACCTAGCTCTGTGGGCCTATGCATGTAGTGAGTCCCCTGTGCATGTGTAAGCTTTTGCATGGAGTTCTTTAGGAGACACATGATCCTTTAGGTTCATGTCAAGTAAAATCTTTCTGGATACGTATAATCTTCCCACTTTTGTAGGCCTCCAGCACTGGGACTCTTTGCAAGCTGTGCTAAATGAACATTTCGCACTAGGAAATCTGTGACCTGAAGCATCAGCTACTTGCATATTCTGCTTCTGCTGTTCACAGGAGGAGGGGAAGAGCAGATATGGAGAACTCTGAAATCCCATTCCTTGACCATACTGTATTCTGTTGCTCCCATGTAGTGTCTGAGACTGCCAAATCTTCCCTCACCAACCTCATAATTGAGTTCAGCTGCAAATGACCTCTTTTTGTCTTTTAACTCTTCCCATGTGGTCCAAAGCACTTGTCATTAACTTTCAGGCTGGAGGAAGGAGCCAGACTGCAACATTAATAAGAGCCCAGGTAGGTTCACAAGCTGTGTTGTTGACTCTGCATACCATGACGTACTTAAAGTAGCAGTGCTTCTAAATCATCCCTCCCCCTTTCTAAATTCAGCAGCTGCAAGAGCTCCCAAAATTAGGATGGGGGAAGGAAAACTTCAGAGGCAGCATCTAATGCAATGAGAACTTGGGGGAAGGGGAGTACTGCATGTGACGGTTGCTGAAATTGCTGTGCCCTATTTAATTCAGGAAGGAAGGGAGGTTCAGTTGTTTTGCTTCCAGATGGCTTCAGCATCAGAGTAGCTCACGTAAGTCTCAGATTTATTTACATATACTTATAACTAGAAATTAAGACCTCTTAACATTGACTAGTTTTGACTAGTGGGACACGTGTGAAGAGTTGGGAGTCTGGCTGCTTTTCAGAGTGAGCATCAACCTGTAGCTGGGTAAGTGCTTCAGTCTTTACTCCAACTTGGTGTTTCAATTATTAATGATGTCTCGTTAGTCTGTGTTAAAAAAAACAAGTGGGGGACATGTAGCAAGATGTTGCAGAGCCCCACCTCAAATGCCAACCTCCACTTCCTGCTGTATTTTGCTGCTGATTTTTGTCAGCTGCTGCCTTTTACATTTTGTGGTTTTTGGGAACTAAGCCTGGTCAGTCTGCAACAGGTTATGTCTGAAGAAAGTTACTTCCTTTTACACATTTGTGTTTTTTGTGTTGCTAGGCAGTTGCCCCCCTGCAGAAACCTCACCTTTCTTTTGAAGACTCATTCTGCTTACAATTGGCTCAACCACCTCAGTTTGCTATTATAGATGAACACATTTGTAAAACCCTCTGCTGTTTTAGCACATGGGAGTCCTTTTCCAAAGAGCAGGGTCACAGCTCTCCTTTAAAGCATACTGGAAAATTGTGCCCAGCATTCCGGATTGAATAAAACCAATAAACTTGCAAAATTCATCATGTTTCTCCGTGATTGGCTTGATACTACTTAAAGTTGTTTTTTTCACTCTTGCATACGGCAAGAACAAAAACACTTTGGCACTTTATCGCTTCACCTAGCTACCCAAGAGAATTCTTATCCCCTTGCACTGTTTCTGTAGCAGACACCTCTTTTCTATTCATGTGAATAAATTTTGATTTGTGTTCCTTTGAAAATGATTGTGGCTTTTCTGGGAAAAATTGTACAACTTCCACTGCAAACTTTAGAAAGGTAAAGTTCCATCTATTTTGTGCCACCTGTCGCACAACTAGTGTAGACTAATGGTTGATGCTTTTTCATAATTATAGTATTTGATGGTGGTGTGAGGTTTTCACTGCTGATTTGGTTTGGGAAATGTGTATGTGGTAATGTGTATGTAGCTGGTGAGCTCATTAATTTTAGTGCTGTGAAAAGAATTTAAGTTGTACCTTTTTTAAAACTGAGAAGTGCACAGACTTGTGGTTCTTTTGCGGAGAGACTTTACTATGGAAGATTTATTTTTGTAACGATAGATGCAATTAACCTTAATAGTATCTTGCCGTAGTCCATCTTTTAATACAGTCGTGAAAAGACCATGTGATCTTAACTGGTAATTCTGAAAAGACTAATTTTAAAGCTTTGGTTGCCCTTGGAGAAGAGAATCTCCAAATGTATTATGTACTGCTAAACAGTACTGATTCCTATAGACAAATGAACAATGTCTTATTTGACATGACTCCATATTGAACTCTGTCGATGTGACAAATAGTACATCAACTGAAATAGCATACTAATATGGCTCAAGTTTTGACACAATAGGAAAACGTGAGAGATAGCAATGCCAATTTGATCCTGTCTTGAATAATGCTTGCAGCAATACCTGCAAATTACATACGTAATTCCCGAAAACCAATCTTAACACTAGATTACACTTAAATCAGGTATAACTTGGTCCAGAAGACACTGTCAAGTTCTGACGCTACCACATGACCATCAAAGCCTTGATTATATATCTACAATGACACATACAAAAATACAAATTCAGTGTTAACACGTTATAAATAAGCACTATTTAGCATTTAATATAAAACACAAACAAATTTCATTCCTATCAGTGTAGCACAATTGAACAAGTATATGATCCACGTAAGCAAAAACAGTGTGTTTGTATATTGGGATCTATCTTTAAAAAAAATCATAAAGTGCATTCTGAGCTAGGAAAATTATGCTAATGTAGATAACTTTTTTTAAAAAAGGAGTCAAGTACCAAAGGAACAAATTATTGTAGCATCTTGATGCAGCATTTAAGGAGATAAGGCACTGTTGTTGTACCTTTTGAGAATATGGAGAGCACAAGGAGTTAAGTCCATCAATATCCTCCACCTCGTCTTTCTAGAGCAGGCAAGTGGTACTGTTTCACAGGAGACTTAAATTCCTTCTGTTTTTCAGACTGTTGATGAGACAACAGAAGTTAACATGGGTTGTAATCTACCTGTATAAAAATGTATGTAATCAGATAAGCAAGGCAGAATTACCTTGCAATATGTCCCAAAATATGTTACGGGCTGCAAAACTTGGACTTGTGCGTCGGTTGTTGGTAAGGTAAAAACTGACTGAAATGTAGGATTAGAGTAAGGAGTCAGGTTGTTTACTGCAGGAACAGTCAGTTTTGGCAACGTTACTGCATAGGGAGGTCCGTGATGTCCCAGAGGATGCTCCTGGGCTCTCCTGAGAAAGTTCTTTTGAAATAAAAATACAAGTTCAATTGTCTGAGAGCAGTTGTCTTGCTGTAGGTTTCAATTTGTTTTTAAAACTCAACCATGACCACCTTTTACATGGTGTGGCCCTTGGTCCACACCATAATGGTTTTGGCCATATAAGTCCAAGTAAATGTAAAAATTTCCACCCATATGATTTTTCCTGACAGAGGTGTAGGAGTGAGTGAGTGTGTGCATGTGTTGAAGGAGACGGATCTGAATAGGCAGTTGGGAAGACGCTTCCACATGAGTTGGTCCTTAGACATATTTGGATTAGTTTGAGTGCAATCACAGAGGCGACAGTAACCACACCAATAAAGGTGCATGGAAAGGAAGTCCAGCATCTCTAATTGGGTAAGGCTGTATTGCCAAGTGTAGCATTAGTTGCTTCAGACAAATGCTGTAGGTGCACAGTGCAGAGCTGTGCAACTTGCTGACAGTACATGGCCGTTGCAAAACTGTGGCGATTCCATAATTCGAAAGTATTTGTGGCCTCAATTGCACAGAATTCTTTTCAGGAGACAATGATTGATTGGTGGCCCTTTGTTCAGATGACTACGTGGGTTGCTTACGAAGTTGGGTTAGATGACTGTCTGGTCTCTCCTAACATAGTTATTCTATTATCACTGTTAGTTTTCCAGAGATATTACAAGATTGTCCACAGAAAAGTACCACAAATAACCCATTCCAGCATATCGTCATGTACATCCTCATAGGTTTCCTAATGAAATGTCCTCCAAGTTCCATATACTGTGCCTGAAGGCAAGGTAATGTGCTATACGGCAACCTGAAGTTGTGGTATACAGCATATACTTGGAAAGCGATTCTGAACTTGCACACCTTATTTACAGAGTGACTATATCTGGATTCAACACAAATCCATATTTGAGCCTTAGAATCTTTTTGATGCAAGAATTCTGAAACAAGTTTGATCTTTCAGGGATTAGACAAATTAACCAGTTTGACATTGGTCTGTTTTGTTAGCAAGTCAAAATGGCACTATTAAAATAAGCTTATTACTGTCTTTGATTTAAGATTACCTGCCTTTGATCCTCCTTTGAAATACGCCGCAAGCCGATAGATTCCCTTTCTAATAGGTTTTCTGCTAATCTCATTTTCCTGCGCGTGCTCAAAGCTTGTTTCTCTGTCAGCCTGTTCAGTGTAAAGCCAGAAACCCACCCACCCCCCAACATATGACATTAAGTAGCACAGATGGGAAAGTCAAACCACCATAGCAACTTTGATTTCTCAGTTATTCCAAGTAATGACTTAAAATGGGCAGAGATTGCCAATTCATCAAGGCTCTCACAGTGAAACTCTGGGCTTAACAGTCAAGCCCATTGGTCAATGGTAAGTTTCAAGTTAACAGGTTGGAGACAAGCTTCTGCTTTCACAAGTACGTTTGGTTCACAGTCAAGCGACATGAAGAACATCTGCTTACCTCAACTCTCTGAAATAAGGATGTTGTAGTGCTTCATGGGCACCAATTCTCTCATCAGGATCATACTGTATCATCGCATACATGAGCGTTAAGCTCTTGTTTGACACATTTGGCATAAGTGGAGAGATTCCTTTCCCTTTTCTGATGGGAAAATCAAAGTTCATTGCTCTTGACCTGCATTTAAGCCAGTGAAATAAAAATGCATACCCATAAACAGATTCTGAATGCAAGTGGGGCTTTTTTGGGTGGGGAAGAACCCTTAGAGAAAGCTGATGAAGTATAGTGAAAGTGAAGTGCTGCAAGGTTACAACATCCCATGGCCAAACTCTATAGGGTAAGAAAACTGCCACAGCATATCCCCTACTAAAAATATTCTGGCGCTAAGCAATCATGGAAGAGGTTGGAGCCAGGCTGGATTAACTCCCTGTCAACTACTGTCACACATAATAAAGGTGCTTCAGCCTCTATAGAAATAAAGAAATAATCCTGCGAAGCGTATGAAAAAGTGTCTCACAGTTGATTCACAGAACATGGCCTACCCGGCCATTGAGATCATAGAATGTTAACAGTTGGAAGGGACCTTTGAGGTCAGCCCCCTCAGTACAGGTACTGGAGGCTCTGCTTTCTTGTTCCACCAGTAATTTATGTTTTGGAGGTTTGACAAGACCATCTTGACAGTTGCATTCCCCAGATGCTTGCCTGACTATCACACAGCAGACTTTCTAGTGCATTGTCAAAGCATTTGATCCAAGTTAATTGACCTGCCGTGTTTACATCCTGAGCTTACAGCTGCTTCTGCAGTTATCTGTTTTTTGGTGTTTTTTATTGCGTGCATCTTCTATTGGAAGCCACATACATGGCTCAAAATTAGGTGGAAAAGCAGCCTATAAATATTAATAGTAAACTACTAAGCAGGGTTTGGAAGATGAGATCTCAAGAATTGTGCAGGTTTAGACAAAATGGAAAGGGAAACGGCCTGGGCTGATGTCTGTATTGCATTCCAAGTACCACAAATTCTAGCCTGATGTTTCCTATGTTCAAAGTTTCATTCTGTGCAGAGAGAGCAAAGATGAATTTAACTTTCAAAAGATCAGTAAAGCTTCATTTGTTAGACAATCTCTAATAGCAGTAAACGCAATCATAACAACCCTTAATGCTTCCATAGCACTGTTGAATGTTAGAGTTATTTTAGAAATTCTTATGGTAGGTCAATTTCCCTATATTTTGTAGAGGTATGAAGAAGAGAAAATAGCTTGCTTAGGGCCACCTGGTGAGTGGCTCTGTGATATCTGGGTCAGCATTTTAACCACTGTCAGAGACTCTTCAATATCTTCCATGCTAGAAGAGGTACAAAAGTCTGAAATGCTACAAGAGTATGCCATGGTGTTTTGGTGGGAGTAGAATGAGCTGTAAAATCAATGCATGTCTCTCTGCAAGGCAACTGAAAGTTGCTTCCATATTTAGTCTAATGTTGAAGGCTGCAATTCTATATATACTTACCTGAGAGTAGACCCCACTGAGCACACTGGAACTTACTTCTGAGCAGAACTGCACTATGAGCAGATCTCACCATTTTAAAGCTTCCCCCTCCAATGAAGAAAGATAGGTTTGGTTTAAAAAAAAAACAAATGCTGAGCCTCTCAGCAATATCTACTACATGCCATGATTTGGGATGTGAAGTCTGAAATTGGTTCATGCCATAATACATTTTAATCCTAAACTGTGTTTTAGCTGTGAACTAAAACTATGGATCCTTGATAAACCGTAAGTATTTTTTTTAGAACAGTTATTTTAGACCAGCTTAACTATGGGTGTGAATTACAGTGTAAGTAAAGAAGGAAATTAGATCTCAAAAGGTACTTACTGCTTGAACTTATTAAGAATCTTCTTGGGAGGGGTGCCTATAATATCATGGATTTTTGCTATTTGGTCCAATTCATTAGATCCAGGGAAGAGTGGGTGGAAACTGGAAACAAAATGAGCAGAATTGGCAGTAGTAGAAACTTAAACTTGTCCCTAGAGAAGAATCTGCATTTTTTAATCTAAAGCAGGAGTCTCAAAACTTTTCAGTACAAGGGCCATATAATATTTTACATACTTTCGTGGACCAAAAATAATCCGCTTTATACAGGGCAGAGGCTAGTGACATATGGCACACTGTCTCTGCCTGATCCATTGCAGAAACCAATTTGTTTTGATTTGGTTACACATGTGCAAAAATGATGCATTTCTTCAAGATTATTTTACAGTGTTGAAAAGTCAACATATGGAAACCCAATTTGTTTGATCTGCAGGGGTGGAAGTCAACATTGAATGATTATGCTTTGAGGGACTTAAAACGTAAAACAAGGGTCTTAAAAGGCCCAGGCGACTGAAAATGAGGGTTAGTCAAACTGACACCACTCTGGCCATATGGAAAGGAGTGCAGTGGACAGAACCACTGTGCACTCACTCTCTAACACATACCCTCTAACCAAGGATGGATATGTTTCTTTAGAGCGGGGTCTCCAAACTATGGCCCAGGGGCCACATCCAACCCACTACCAATTTTTTCTGACCCGCAACAACTTAGCCATGGGATTGGACATTTAACATGTGTAGTTTCCTTTATCCCCTCAAAATTGAGGGGATACCAAGAAATACAGTAGATGGTCATTTATTAAACTGTGGGTTGTGCAACCCAATTTTCGCTGGGTTGCAGACCCCACACCAGGAAGCTATAGAGGAAAATTGTGTTACCCACTTTATTGGCCAATGTGAACTACCTCATGGTCTAAAATTGATGGGTCACAACAGACAGTTTGAGAACTGTGGTATACAACAACCAATGAAGCGGCTCATGCCCTGGTGTGACCCAGAACTTGCTTCTTTTTTGCTCTACAGTGCTTACTGGCTTTGGTGGGCTCCAGTTCCACTGTAGATGACACAGTGGGTCACCAAGGTAAGTAGTTTGAAAATTCTTGCGCTAAATTGTACATGCTACCTGGCAGAAAACCCCATTAATCTCAGTGGATCTTACTGCTGAGACATACATAGCATTGTACTGTCTGTTTCCCTGGAATTAATTATGTTTCTGAAATGAACGTGGGATAGAAAATGGGTAACACTTCATATACTTTCCCCAAAAATCTGAATATTTGCAATATTTAGGTAATGAAGGTCTAGAGCAGCGGTTCTCAAGCTGTGGGTAGTGATCTGATTTTGGGTGGGTCATGGGTCCGTGCAAGAAGCTGCAGGGTATTCTGCGCCATGTCGTGCTCCAGAATGCATTGTGGTGGTAAAAAATTTCAGAAGCTCTGCAGTAGATGATGAAAATGCTGTGGTTAGTCCTACTCCCCAACCACACTCCTTGTGTTCTCAATATTTTTTCCAAAAACAAAAGTACTATAGAAACTACAACTGTAGATAAATCGGACCATACCTACATTACTCAGTGTGCTTTATCCTTAGCCAGTGATGAAGCCTTTGGTATTTGAAGGCCACAATACCTTGAGCTTCATCAAGCATGAACATATCAGGACTACTGAATTTATCTTCCATGGAACTCAAGATCCCATAAAATGGAGCTATCCAATCGTTTCCCATCCAGGCACTGACAAGACCCAACCCTGATAAGCTTTAGCCAGGTGGCCATATTGTGTGCCTCCAGACAATGGTCAGGCTTTTTTTGACTAGGGGCCACCACATGCTGAATCTCAAATTCCCTTCGGTTCCAAAAGTGCATTTCTGTGCTGGGCAAGAACATGCTGTTTAATGAAGAAAATCAAACATTCAAAGCCACCTTACTGTGTTGGACTACAGGTGTGTCTGCTCCAATGTTGTTTACTGACTGGCAACAGCATTCCTAAAAATTTAAGGTCTTTCCCATTCCCCTGACTCAAGATCATGTTAAGAGATGCCAGGGATTTTACCTAGGACTTTCTGCATGCAATGCATGTGCTCTGCCACTGAGCTATGGCATCTTTTCAGTGTTGTGCTGTGCAGTTGCATAAACCAGTACTGATGATTCTATACTATCTGCCCAAGTCTACTCTTAATGTGAGTGTCAACCAGCCCCTCCTTTCTGATCCATGTACCTTGCGATTTCATAGAACACACAGCCAGCGCTCCACATATCCATTTTGAAACTATAATAGCCATCTGTGAGAAGACATTCAGGTGCTCTGTACCAGCGTGTAGAGATATATTCTGTGTATGGCTGTTTGGAATGTATACTCCTACAGGATCCAAAATCTCCCAGTTTCAGAAGATCCTGCTGCAAGACAGTTGTACAATTCAAATGAGAACATATTCAAAAAATTTCTAAAACTAATCACTTGACTCTTTAACCTAAGCATTCCTTGTTCAGTGCATCTTGAAAGGGGGGAAATCTGGGCCCATTTATTTTGTAATGTTTGGTGCCAAGAATACCTACTGTATAGTCCATAGTAATTGTAGGTACAGTGTCTGTGGGCCCTAGAAAATGTGTGGAAAATGCCTGTAGGTTTGAGCATTCTAGAAGACTACACGCAATGGCCAAAAACAAATTTGTACATCTGAAACTTGGGTCAAAAAGACTGACTTGCTACTGTTTTGCAATAATGAAATAGTCCATACATAACATAAGAACATAAGAAGAGCCCTGCTGGATCAGGCCAAAGGCCCATCTAGTCCAGCTTCCTGTATCTCACAGCGGCCCACCAGGTGCCCCAGGGAGGCATGAGATAAGATGCATCCTGTTGCCACTCCCTTGCACCTGGTACCAGTAGCCTTTGTAAGGAGGTTGTTTACTTTGTAAACCTTTGTAAGGAGGTTGCACAATCCATCATTGCCTATAGCCCATGTTGGACCTTTCCACCAGAAATCCGTCCAATCCCCTCTTAAAGGCATCAAGACCAGATGCCATCACCACCTCCTGTGGCAAAGAGTTCCACAGATTAACTACCCGCTGAGTAAAAAAGTACTTCCTTTTATCTGTTTTAACTCTCCCAACCCTCAGTTTAAGCTGATGTCCCCTGGTTTTGGTGTTTTGAGAGAGGGAAAAGAACATCCCTCTATCGACTCTATCCCTTCCATGCATAATTTTGTATGTCTCAATCATGTCCCCCCTCAGGCGCCTTTTTTCTAGACTGAAGAGCCCCAAACGCTGCAGTCTTTCTTCATAAGGGAGGTGCCCCAGCCCCGTAATCATTTTTGTCGCTCTCTTCTGCACCTTTTCCAGCTCCACTATGTCCTTTTTGAGATGCGGCGACCAGAACTGCACACAATATTCCAGAAGCGGCCTTACGGTCGACTTGTACAATGGCATGATAATATTGGCTGTTTTATTCTCAACCCCTTTTTTAATGACCCCAAGCATGGAATTGGCCTTCTTAATTGCTGCTGCACACTGGGTCGATACCTTCATTGAATTGTCCACCAGCACCCCAAGATCTCTCTCCTGAGCTGTCACAGACAGCTCAGAACCCATTAGCCTATAGGTGAAGTCAGAAAATACTTGACCATCATTCACTAGTCAGAAAATACTCCCAAGGGAGCATCTGATAAATGCTCATAGGAGCAAGATATAGTTCTAAATCACATCCTAGAACAAGAATGAATAATCCCAGTACTGAAATTAATTCAGTTCTGCTGTTCATGAGTGCTTTCGAATGGAAGCCTCATTGTATGTGCTATAGTAGTACTAAACGGTTCTTACCTTTATTAATATGTTTTCTGGTTTCACATCCCTGTGAAATATTCCATTCCTACATCAAGAGAAGAATTGACAAAAAGTGTCTGTACAATAGAGTGGGATCCAAGGAACCCTCTGCACATTAGGATCTCTCAGGTCATTCCCCCCCCCCTTCTCAACTCCTTGTGCTCATCCTGAAAAGTCATCCTTGGATCCGAGAGTGGCATTCAGCATAGGATATGCTGCTGGAAGGGAAAATCAGCCACCACTCTACAAAGCAGCATCCAAGTGCATGCATGGGAGCCTCTGAATCCCAGTCCAATTAAACAGCACGTTTAAAAGAATGTCTCCCACCTGTGCATGTGATCAAGAGATTTGCATAACTGGTACATGTAACTCATTATTCTTCTCTCAGGCAATGGTTTTTTCCTTCCTAGAATGTGGAACAGTCAAATGAAAGTGTTGTACAACTTTACACAATTACTTTCTGGATGGAATAATTTACACTCCTATCAATTAGCTGTATTTAATATCATTTATGAGACAGATTGCCTAAGAAAGGTAGTGTTTATGAATTCATGTTTTTCAGAGCGCAATCCTAAACTGGAGTTAGGCCGGCATAAGACAGCAAAGTTTGGCCAGCACAAGGGCCACCATAAAGCGTGTTTCGACTACTCTCGGAGTCAGGGAGGATGGCTCACATCTGTGTGCTGGCCTCTCTGACTCCGAGTGGTCCAGAAGTGCCTTCCAGTCGGGTTTGGGAGGCTTTCTGAGGCATGGACAACCTCTCCGCACTTCAGAAGGTCTCTCAGAAGCTTTGAAAGGTCATTCCAGTTTGCCGACAGGGCCCACAGCAGATTTCACTGTTTGCAGAATTTGGTATCCTGGAACGGATTGCCAATACTGAGGGTCCACTGTACTACAGCAGGAGTCCTAACACATAGCAGATTTGACAATGATTTAAGTGGGCCAGTTTAGACAAATTGTTTTGTTCAGTCATGAAAGAAGTTTCCACCTCCAGCTATGTTCCCTCCTCCCCTTGTGTGTTCCATGGCTTGCTAAGCCACTGAACTGGTTTATGAACTGCAACTAAACCAGGATGTAAAACTGAGATTAAACTCTTTAATCATGGTTTAAAAACCACAGTTAATCAGCAACACCAGCTTCAATGAGTTACTGAAATGTGGTTTGACAAATCAATACTTCCATGTCAAGAGCTATGTGCTGAAATTCTCTCCCACTCTTTTTGGGCAGGCATTTTCCATCAGCATCTGTAACTACAGAGATATCTCCTCTGTATTCTCAGATGTTTCTCTGCAGACACTGAGGTGAAAACCAGATGGATTTGCAGAAAGATACTATATTCCCACTTGGGGTTTTTTTTTTTTTTTTGCATCTGTAAGGATATCAGTGTTCAAGTTTCACACAACATGCATCAATGAATAAGTGGTATCTAAACAAAAGGCTTTTTACTGGTCTTTGTATAATCTACATACCCTTGATCAGTTCATAAATGTTCATGTCCATAAGTTCACATATTAATGCAACAGCTCCAGCTTTCTTGTCACTAGAAACAAAAAGTTTGGTTTAATTTAACTATGTAAAAGAAAGGTACTCACTGAAGAGAAAAATAATTTATAGACTCATTTGTGGAATGGGAGTTATTCAAGTCTTCCATATGCAGGAAATCTAGATTTCTTATTGTAGTATTAGTTTTCCACTTTCAGTACTTTAAGGTCTGATTTTGTAAGTATTTACATTAATGTGAAATAAAATTTCACATTGTTTTCTCGTATTTTCATACACCCAGACAGGAGTCAAAGCCAGTGGCATGGCTGCGTTGAGATCTCTAGCACCATGCTGTAGTGGGTAGCACTTTGTGTCTCCCCTGGCACAGGGGACGGTAACGTGGCAACCCCCCCCCCAGCTCTCCTCCACAACAATCATTTTTGGATATGGATATATTTTCATCTCTCTGTTGTCAAAATTATCTAATTTTTAGAATTGTCAGATTCTTCAAAACCTTTCAATGGTTTCTCAGCCCTGTTGGCTATCCTTTAAGGCTAGGAACATGGGATCTTCTGTATTCCAAACGCATACTTTGTCATTGAGCTATAGTCTTTCTTCCCAAAAAGCAATTTGGCTTGGACTACAAAAGATTTAGACTCTGCATTAGAGACATTCCTTTTAGCCAGAAAGAACCAGTGATATGACAGTTGTTCAAATGTTCCTATTTTTGGAAAGTAAAAATGGTTTTATAGCTACACTTCAAAGTTCTCACTTCAGGATCAGCAAAGTGTCAATATTGTACATAGAGTTGGTGAATTCTTTCAAATAACTATAAAATGAATTTAAATGGTATAACTTCTGAATTCATGAGTAGTTTGAAGGGTTACTTCATGGTGGAAGGAAAGATTAATGAAGTCAAATTGTTGGTTTTTTAAAATGATTAGTGGACCACCCATAGGGTTTACTTGTCAGTAGCATAAAATGGTCACCAATGTAACAGATGCATTTGTTTAATTACTTCCATTTTTAAGTTTCCAATTGCATTTTTGTTGCCTTTTGGTGCTGACGTTTTGGCATCATATACACAACTGGAAACTACTAATGAAGATGGAACAAAGTCAATGTGTGGTTTCATAAATAGATTCCCAGTAATCATAACATCAATGGAATGTTCTGAAACACCACAGTTGAAATTGGGATGTACTACACAGTCCCTGAGCAGCAGAGATCATCTCCACTTCCCAGCTTATTATCACCCTGGGAAAAAGAGGTATAAAAGAGTCTCATCATTCAACAGGAAAATAAGACTGCTGCCTTAAATCTTTGATTAAATTGGTCTGACAAATTAAATAGTGATTTGACACATCTGTGTAATCTTGATTCTAGAGTATTCTTTACTAGTATGGTAAAAATTCTGCAGAACTCACAAAATCACTTCATGCAACATAAGGATATTTGGGTGTGGATTCAGTCGCCTCAGTGCTTGTATTTCTCTCAGGTTGTTCACATGGTCAATACTGAAGTGAAAAAAAGTGAAAAAAAAAGTAAAAAGAACACTTTTGTACAGTTTAAAAAGTGAAAGTCAGTGTACAATATTTAGGTTGTAATTCTGACTAATTCTGTATTTCTGCTCCCCAAACAGTAAATGGTATTTTCTCTTTATGTTGTTGCATCAGTCCATCGTGTTGCATGTTGTACATCATGCAGGCACAGGCTAGGTTCACAACGGTTTGAGTGGGAATGTGAGTTGAGTCTGCACACTCCATCCTCACCTGGATCTGTGCCATCACCCACGTAAAACTTGGAACTATATGAATTAACTCTGGCTTACGAATTAGGAAGTCAACTTTAAATTGTAGTTTAACATCTTGCTTTGTACGTCAGAATTAAACTACACGTGCCAGCTTCACTCAAGGCACAGAGCTATCATTTGGTGAGTCAGTATTGAAACATCATAGCTCCACAACTGAGTTGAGGAGGGAATAAAGGTATTGTATCCCTGACCAACCAAAACATGCTTTGTGATGTGAACGATATAGTAAGTTGTAATTTATAAACCCTACACATGAATGCTCACATATGTGCCTTGGGATATCTCATGGTTTTCTTTTTTGGCAACAGCTTGTATTTGAAGGCTTTTTATAAAGTTCCATAATAGGATAGCATAAAGGCTGTGTCTAAAAGAAAAATTCAAAAAGCCTCACTGAACACATGGCCCTTTGTATTAGTGGTCTGAACAGTTATTTATTTAAAAGATTTCTGTAGTACTTTTCCAGTGCTCAAGCAGTATACAAAATAATTTAAAACTACAGTTGACACAACGTTAAAAAAAGATTTAGAATAGAGGAGCAGATTAAGAGATATAAAAGCAGCAATTACAGAAGCAGCAACAGAATTTAAAAGAGGCCCTTAGGAGGTTCCACCCACCTTGAATGCCAAGCAGAGTAAGTTTTCAATCCTGACCAGATGCCATACAAACAGTGGGCCTGTCATGTTTTCTGGTACAGTAGTTGGTTCCAACGATGTGGTGCCACAACAGAAAAGTCCCTGCACGTTCCCATCATCCCCCTAGCTTCAGATGGCTGCAGTATCCTAAGCAAGGCCCTATATGACTATCATAGGGGACATGTAGGATTATATGGGGGTAAGATGGTTCTTGGGTTATTTTGTCTTTATGCTGCATGGGGGTTACCTGAATTGGGCTCAAAATGGAATGGGCAGCCAGTGAAAAGCAGAGAAAAGCTGCCAGAGAGAAGCATGGCAGGTTCAGCCCACCAAGCCCCAGTGAGCATGTAACCAATGCAAGTTTGCACAGGACATTTGGCTAATTTGCAGCTATGTTTACTTCTCACCTTGATCAAGAGTGTCAAGGTAATTAAGCAATTGTAAAATTATTTTTCCTCGCATGAGACTCCCACAGTTTCACTTGTATTCATTTTTGAAAATACGTACCGATAAAAAAAACTTTAGACAGCTGGACCTACCTTTCAAAATGCTGTTTCATTTGTTTGCATGCATAATATTGTCCATCTTTTAGACTTTGTACCTTCAGAACATCAGAAAATGTTCCCTCACCAATCTTACTAATTGTTTTGTATTCTAAAAAGGGTCAAAATTGAAAAGTCTAGATGTTAGTATACCTGGCAAAGTGAACAGACTTACAAGATCCTTAATCAAATTCTACTTCAGAAGACATAAGAAGAGCCCTGCTGGATCAGGCCAAGACCCATCTAGTCCAGCTTCCTGTATCTCAGAGCGGGCCCCCAGGTGCCCCAGGGAGGCATGAGATAACAAGATGCTTGCATCCTGTTGCCACTCCCTTGCACCTGGTACTCTGAAGTAGCCTACTACTGACACACTCATCATTATGGTTTCAAATGGCACACCGTTCCTATTTGAGAAACCATTCTAACCAATTCTGTTAAGACTCTACATCAAAAATGAAGATTACATCCTTCTGCACAACAAAAAGCGCCTGCAAATACAGCTCTTATTATTGATAGTTATGTGAGAAGCTAAGATTAAGATTGTCTGATAGTGAAAAAAATTCCTAGAGGCTTTTCACAGGCCTCTCCTAAGGCCGGCTGCACCCAGAGAAACAGCAGTGCCAAAATGGCTACCACCTCCTTTGGGTAAGGGAATGTTTGTTCCCTTACCCCACATAAAGCCCCCGTGGCCCCATTGGGTGTCCTCAGATCTTTGCCCGCTACTGAGCAGGCGTAGAGCTGAGGGGGCTGGTGTAGTAATTTGTTGCTGCCCCACTCCCCCCCTTTCAGTTCTGCCCCACTCCCCCCCTTTCAGTTCTGCCCTCCCCCTGCCCTGGGAAGCCTCACCACCAGCTGGCAGTAACACTTACCAACGGCCTTATTGCACTTTTGAGACATGTGGCACCTCCCTCTGTCTCTCTCTCCTAGTGCCTCAATAGAGCTGCACTCCTAAAAGGGCAGTGCTGGGAGAGCCCAATTATCACATGGGTAATATAAATTGCTTTACTTTAAAGCAATTAAATATCTAGCCTGAAGGCTTTATGTTGTTTGACAACTCTGGTGTACCCCATTTCCTCTCAAATACCCCAAAGCTTTTGTTCACTGCTTGAATTATAGAGGAAGCCACAGAATGTCACAGTTACCTTTTGTACCTGCCCACCCATTACCTACTAATAATGGCCCTACTGTAGTCTTTTGAAGGCTACAGCAGGGGCATTATTGCTGAAAATGGGGAGTGGGAGAGAAAGTTTCCCCTCCCCTCGCCTTTCCCACCCACCCATCATTTGAGCATCACTTTTACCCTCTTCCTTAGACCCCAGGCTGCCTGCTTCCCTTCCTCCTCCCCCATCAGAGCAGGAAAGCAGGCTCTGCTCTCTCCCTACAACGCCTCCTCCTGATCTATAATTCCAAGTCCATTTTCGGGCTCCAGATAAAATGGAGGTGGAGAGGTGCGATCAAGTGCTTATATTAGGAAGGCGGCTCTCTCGTAGCACCTTACTGCATTTCAGGCGTTGGCTGTCTCAGAGCCCAACCCTCTGCATGTCTACTCAGAAGCCAGTCCCATTATAGTCAACGGGGCTTACACCCAGGTAAGTGAGGACAGGAGCGCCGCCTAGTTCCCTCATGGGAGGCGAACGAGAACGCCCTCGCACAGCCTCCGCCCCCTCACTCCCTCCCTTCCCCCCCCCCGGCAGCGGGCTGTGCTGCCGCCGCCGCCCCCCTAAACCGCGCACCCCCCGACCAGCACTCGGCCGCCGCCCCCGCTCCCTTACTGTTCATCCTCCGTTCGCTTTTCCCGCGGGTCCCCTCCAAGTCGGGCGGTGGGGAGGGGGGGTGGAGGACGCGGGTCCCCTCTGAAGTTCCAAGCCCCCTCCCCACGACAGCTGTCAGCGCGCCATGTTGTATCGCCGTCACCCTGGCAACCCCAGAGCGGCGAGCTCTCCAACCTCGGAGCACGACCCTCTCGGCCCCGCCCCGCCGCCCGGCCACGCCCCGCCCTCGGAGCAGCGCAAACGCAGTGACGCAGGCCGCCAGCCTCTGAACTCCCCCCTCCCCCACCGCGCGGAAGGACGACGCAAGCGCCGTGGCTCACCTCCGCCCTCGCCTATTGACTGCGAGAACCTCGAAGTCGGCTGCATGATTGCGGGCGCTTCGGGTGCGCATGCGCAGTATGCGCTTGCTCCTCGCAAGCTTTCCTCCGCAGTCCTGGTCTTCCCTCCTGCGCGAGCAAATAAAATGCCTTCCCCGCTGCGGTTGTTTTGATCATGCGCAGTGTCTCGCCTTTTTTGTGCATTTGATGCAGCGTTTCCAAAGTGCTGGTTTCTCTTCTCTCTTCGTAGTGTGTGTCTCCCGACTTATCTAGGAGTAAGTCCAATTGGACTTATTGGGAGTTATTTTTTGAGTAAACACGCTTAAGTTTGCACTATAGTTATATATAATATATGGTTGCAACTGTATGGTAGCCTATGCACCTTGGAGTAAAGTTACTTTCTGGCAAAGAACTGTGGGATTGCACGTGTGTAACAGGTAAAAATATCTCCACAGCGTGGCTAGTTTCGCTAGTTAAAGGCTTGGCTAAAAAGGAAGTCCTGTCCCATACTGTTCAGTGGGGTTTGCTTGCGCCCAGAAACGTGTGGAGGGTTGCAGCCTTAAACTTGCACGGGTCGCCTTGGGCGGTCTTTACAAGATACACTACAAAAGGAGGACACTCATTTTTAGGGACGTTGAAGACCAGACCAGACGACATTTCTTTACTCATATAGTAAAGACTGCTGGGACTAAAATCCCAAGATTTTGCAACTGTACTTGCCATTGAACTTTGTGGAACTTCCTTACGAATAAACAGCCTTGAGTGTGTACATAGATCAGCCCCTGCGGAGCTCACAACAACTGACCCTGGAGGACTGACGGTCGCCGGAGTTGTGACTGAATTATGAATGCTCTCCAGTTTGAATTCGAGTTGTCATGCAAAACTAATATTTGGAAATAATAATCTCTGTTGAAATCCATGGGAAGCAACTGAAGCGAAAACTGAGGCGCTAGGCTTACCAACTGAGGCTGCGCTCCTAGCAACATTTACCTGGAAGTAACCTCCAATTTACTATAATGGGACTTATAGTAAATCATGCAGAAAGAGGACTTATAGTAGTCATGCAGAGGATTGGGCTCTGAACTAGAGCTCTTTCTCTCAGGAAAGCGTGCGTAGGATCGCAGCTTCAGTTTAAATCTTTAAGTGCAGTACTTAGACTTTATTGTTGATGTGGGAGGAAGTGGCCATGTCCCGAAGTGACCAGAAAAAAAAAAAAAAGTAACTATGAAATCGAGCTAGATAAACAAAAACCTGTTGGAATTACAAATTAGGGATTTTGCAATAAGAACTAGCATGACCGTCAGCAGCGGGGACGGGGGACGACAGCATGCAAGTGCTGAAATATTCTTACTATTTCTATTACATAATGTGGACTGTATACCACCTTCACTTTGCGATAAATTGTTTTTGTGCTATTGTGTTCAGATGCTGAGCGTTTGGTTCGAACATTGCATTTATACTGAGACAAATTGATTCTGTGCATTTAAATAAATGCAGAGCTGTCGCCAGTTGTATCAGTCAACAGTGTGCAATTTAGCCTCATTCATCTTCTCTACTTATTTAAAATAATTTTTTAAGCCGCTATAGTACTGTGTCTACAATAGGAGGCTATATGGTTCTTCAACAGACATGCATGAATCTTAGAAAGTAAAGTAGGGGCTGCAAACTTCCTAAAGTACCTCATTTCATTTGTTTCATTTTCATTTGTTTCATTTCATAAAGTACCTTAATTTCATTTGTTTCTCTTTCTAGAGAAAGTAACTCTTTCTAGGGTTTTAAAGAATCGCTTGAATGCTCACTCGCTGTGTTACAGCGATTTAATTAGGAACTATTTAAATAGTCGACATTGAGCATGCTCGTAATACTCAATAGCAGAGGCAAAATACAGCATGATTGCTAAAGAGGTGGCCGGTTAGCTCAGTTGGTTAGAGCGTGGTGCTAATAACGCCAAGGTCGCGGGTTCGATCCCCGTACGGGCCAGGAAGGATTATTTTACTTAATGGCACATTCTTAATTTGACAAAAACCTTTCTACAAAACGTTTCTGTGATCTAATAAATTCAGTTCTATGGTAGGTAATTTCTTCATTTTTGTAGAAAGAATAATACCAATACATGCTGTATCTAGTAGGATTTTAACGGAAAAAGGATGGAATTAAAAATAAGTGTTTGCCCTTAAGAATGACAGGAAAGAAATCTCAGTTCTACGGTTGAGTGAAAGATACCTAGGCTTCATTCTGTGCTGTTTCTTTATACCCTCCTAACTGCCAGTTTTGCAAGCCAACCAAGTCAGAATACTGTACTCGGGATTTTATTTTTAACCGATGTCATTTCGTTGTGACCCAGGAATGTTTTTACTTTGACTTGAATAATACCATGCACCTAATGGCCTCGAAAAGGCAAACAAAACACACCAGCCCTCTGTCCACTTCTGCTTTTATTTGCATTTGTTCGAAATTCGACAGGCACAAAGCTCGCCTTTATTTCCAGAGTGACATGGTTGCAAAGAATTCCAGCACGCTTCCAGAGTTTTGTCCTTGCTCGGCTTCCACCGCGATGAGTTCCTATAACTTCATGGCGATTTACGTCACGCCGCAGCGGGAAAGAGGAGCTTCCTATTGGTCCGTCGTTCGTTGCCCGTTTCCCAGCTGGCTTTGGTTCATCGCCAAGATGGCGGATCGCGAGGTGGGGGATTCTGTTGCTGTCCAGGACTCGGCTGGTTGTCAGGAGGCAGCTTCCCGCGGGACGCTTTTCTGCCTACAGCCAGGCAGGGGCTCGCCGACGCTGGTTTCTGAGCCAAGCTGCGCGAGTCTGAGCCAGGCGGTGGGAGCTGTGGCTGGAAAACAGCAGGACAAGAAGCCCATCCAGGAGGCGCCTCCTCCGCCCATTGGAAAGAAGGCGGCAGGGACCGCCACAGGGCGAGTGTTGGCGAACCCCCTGCAGCACACCGACCCTGCCTGCTCGTCGCCGCCTCAGGAGAGCGGCCTTCGCGTGCCTCCGCCCTCCTTTCCAGCGCAGAGCTCAGCCACTTCCCCCTCCTGTTCGGGAGCTCTGCCTGTCTCTCGTATCCTGCACAGGGTGGCCCAGAGCGTCGCTCACCCTCAGGGCAAGTCCAAGGCGGCGGCTGTGGCTCCCCACAGATTCCTCCCGCCCACGGTAAAAGTTTACATAGGAACTATGGTGGGGACGTGGCGGGAAGGATGGTTGTGATGGCTGAGTCCTGAAGAGGGTTGCCGTACTTCTCCGGTGGGCGTTGTTATACAGGCCCTCCTTTCAAGGGGTACAGAGACGTTCCAGGTTCCCTTGGCCCATCCATGAGATCAACTGCGGAGGCTGCCTCAGGCAGCAGATGCCCAGGGGGGTACCTGCTTGTCTGTAGTACCCCTCCTTATCCTCCCACTTCCTGGATTGGAAAAGGGAGAGAGGGTTGCAGTAGGGGAAGAAATATGGAGGCAAGAAGAGTGATGTGTTAAAGAGCATCACACTGCCTCTTTCTCTCAAACCCCCTTTTCCAGTCCAGGAAGCAGGAGGAGCAAAGGCTGGTTCGTCCCCTTTCCCCGCACTAAGGGCACAGGGCGGGCAATGTGTCTACTTGCTCCTGTGCCGGCTTTTTAGCCAGCACAGAAGTGAGGGCCTCTGAGTAAGCCCATGCAGCCTTACTTGGAGGTTGGGAACTGGCAGCAACAGTCGCTGCACCACCCCCTGTGCCACCCCTCCCCCGGTCGGTCCCGCCCCTGCACCCCCCCTCCCCCCAGGCCCACCTCAAAAGGCTGCATTGCCAGCGAGCTGCAAACTCACCGCTCACCAGGTGCTCCCTCCGTTGTGCAATAATGCACACACAGGCGTTATTACCATGGCACCGCCCCAGCACTGGTAATAAGGGCTTATCGCCAGAGCTGGAAGCGCTTTATGGCGCCATGCGCAACAGTTGCCTGGGCGATACCAATGTACCACCCACGATAACAGGCTATGGATTGGGCCCTCGGTAAGAATTGTTGCGAAAAATACAGTGATTGGTTTCATGGTAAAAAACACATAGAAATGTTTATATAACTTTGTGCTGAAATGATTGCGTCTCCTTTTTCTTAAAGCAATTGGAAACCATTCAGGTCCAAGGACAACCTGAGCAGACCAAAGAAAATGAAAGGCCAGCACCCTCTTTTACACCAGTTCAGTGCAGAAATGAAACGTCATCTCAGTCAGCTGAGAAGAACTCTGGGGGTTTAGGGCTCCATGTCATTAACTCACAAATTATTCGGATACAGCCTATTACAGGAAGTGGATCACAACAATTTTTGTTATATAATTCTTCTGAACCAGCTGTTCAACTACTTCTGCAGGGACCTTTGCATTCCCTTGGACAAGTGACTATGGATAAAACAACCACTCCTAGAATATTAAATGGACAGAAAGCCCGTTCTGTTACAATCGCTGCAGATAACTCTCCAAATGTTACTTTAACTCCTGTTTTAACTTGTTCGGCAAACTCCATTACAAATCAGAAAAAGCAAAAAAAGCAAAAGCTTAAAAAATCCCTGAAGGTGAAAACTCGTTCTGGACGGATTTCACGGCCTCCCAAATATAAAGCCAAGGATTACAAATTCATTAAGACTGAGGACTTGGCTGATTGTCACCAGTCCGATTCAGATGACTATTCTGAGCTGAGTGTAGGAGATGATGAAGAAGGCAAGGGAGTGGAAACGCCTTCATTATTTGGTTCCTTGAACTATGACCTGAGGCCCAAAATGTTTAAATGTCAAACTTGTGAGAAATCATACATAGGAAAAGGAGGATTAGCACGGCATTATAAACTCAATCCAGACCATGGGCAGCAAGAATCTTCACAATCTTCCTCTATAAATAGACCTCACAGAATGGCATTGCTAGAGGACATTGGAAAGTTTAGTGGTGAAAGTGCCTATCAGAATTCTTCACCTCCACCAACTGTTATAAATGAAAATGAACTAGCCATAGACGTTGGAAAAAGTCTTCATTCAGAGAGTGGACAACAGGTAAGGAGAAATTTCGGGGAGACTAAGGTCAGCTAATTTCTGTACGTAATTTCAGAGTGCTTTAAGTTAGGAAGAGAAAATGATGGCTCCATGGCACTGACCTGTTGCAGCCTGTTACTAAACCATTTTCTACCAATGATGAGAGCAACTTTGGTAGAAATGCAAACTCTAGTGCGTTGTTGGTAGAAAATGGGTTTTAACAGAGCTATATTACTGAGACTGCATGTTGGGCTTTTGGTCTTGTCAGAAATAAAAAGCTCTCAGTTCTCTGAATTTAGAAAGAAGAATGACTGTCTACTGTACCTGCTACAAGGGTAAAGAGGGCCAGCAAATTCCATATCCAATATTTTATGTTGGCCTGGCTGTAACCTGTCCCATGTTATTCAGTGATGCCATGTCAAAACATAGGTAGCAGTTGTGTGTGTAAGTGAACAGAGCTATATGGCAGTAGCAACTCTTAAGATAGTACCACACAGTTGGGTAGCGAGCGTGACCCATAATGTAGTGACACTGTGGTGAAACAAAGCTATCTGCCGTAATTGGGGCATTGTGTGGCTTCGGAAATGGAACTTTCTATCTTGGAGGTGACTTATGACAACTGTGCATTGCTGTTACTATTTGAAACTGAATCAGTTAAGGCAAAACTTTTTAAAGGATACCTCTTCTTTAAAGTCTGGCACATGCGTAGAAGACAGAATATTTGAAGAACAACAAAATGCCCATTTATTACACATGGGTTCCAGAAGACCCAGACAACCAAGAAGATGTGGCCCACCAAAGATGACTGAAAGATCAAGGTATTCTGGAAGATTTAACAGACCCAATCAGTTCCCTTCCAAGTCACTTAATAATATGTCATCAGAGCACCAAAGTGTATTTAGAAGGAAAGCTAGGCTAAAAGAGGTATGCTTTCTTTTCACAATTGTTTATGCTTATTTAACCAGTGATGGCCAGAACAGGCCTCATTTCATAAAGGCTGCAACATCAAGGCTTCAATCAGCTGGCTAAATTAAAAATATTTTGATATCCTAAAACGATTATTGATGTAAAAATTAAAAAGGTGTCTTGTTAAGCAGGACATTTCTTTAATATAAGTACTCATAAAACTACAAATGTCAACCAAAGTCTTAGAAAGGCATTCCTTTATTGTCATGAGATTATATTGATTGCAAATACATCGTGTGTGCAATTTTAAAAACAAGTGTGGTTTATATCAAATCTATTCATGTGTAAACGTTTGCAATTATAATTCAGTACGTCATATAAATTGCCCTTATACAAATACAAAAAGTAGGCTTTTAAAATGTATGCCAATTGTAAAATACCCAATTGTGTGCTTTTAGCACATATTGGTGTACAGGTTAGACCCATTTCTCTGTAGGAAGAATGTTTTATGAAGAGGCCCTTGGGTATAACTGCTGGATATTTCTTTCCAAAAACCTTACTGTTCTTGTCCTGGCAATCAAGATAGGAACTAGTTCCTAACACTGTCATTTTTCAGTGACTTATGCTTTTCATAACTTTGTGCATCCATCTTTCTCTGCTTCATGTGTTTAGATTTTGTGTTTTATCTATACATTGTAACTTATTTAAATAAATTGTCTTAACAGCTGATTCAGCAATGTGAAAATGAAGATTTCATGGAGTTGGCTGTACCACGCTTTACAGCATTAGTTACTGTATTTGAATTCCTACTGATGAAGGCAAGTTTATGATAAACCCTGAAATCAGGAAGGTCTATACATGTTCCAATAGCTAAACATTTCTTGCAGATTTTCCCACGGTTGGCATACATAACCCTTGGAGGTGGGTTGGGTCAGAACAAAAAGTGGCAGAGCCAAATTAATTAGGACCACATGGAATTTTAAGAAGGAAGAGTGAAAAAAGTGAGATTCCTCACTTTCTTCAACTTGCTCTAAATGATTAAGGAAAAAACCATCTTTATTTCTGTTTTTAGGGAAATAGAGACCATAGCAGTAAGTTTTTTCATTGCAACAAACAGGAAATATTATTTGTCCAGCACAGTGGTTCCCAACCCTTTTTGCACTGGGATCCCCTTTGTAGGAACGACAACCTGTCGGGACGCCCCTAAGACCTAGGACCAGAAGTGATGTCATTAAACAGGAAGTGATTGTTTTCAATAAATCACGAAGTCAAAAGAACTTCACATTCTTTTTAGAATGTTTTGAATGCTTTGTATCTAAGTGACATTTGAATTCAGTGATTGATTCAGCCCTGAGAACCACATTGCGCAGAACAGATTGTGACAATGGCCATTAGCTTGGATGGCTTTAAAAGGGGTTTGAAGAAACAGGACGGCTATATCTATGGCTGCTAGTCATTATGGCTATGTGTTACTCTGGGTTTAGCAGCAATATGCTGCTGCAGTTGCAAGGAAATAGTGGCCATGGAGAAGTATGCCCTTCTCTCTTGTTTGTTGACTTTCTGGAGGCAACTGATGGGACACTGTGTGAAACAGGATGCTGGATTAGATGGAGCTTTGGCCTGATCCAGAAGAGCTTTACATATATTCTTAAAGTTCTGAAACTCTCAATCTGTTGTTGTTGTTGTTCAGTCGCTAAGTCGTGTCCGACTCTTTGCAACCCCATGGACCACAGCACGCCAGGCCTACCTGTCCTCCACTAGCTTCTGGAGTTCACCCAATTTCATGTTTGTCGCTTCGGTGACACTATCTAACCATCTCATCCTCTGCCACCCCCTTCTCCTTTTGCCTTCCATCCTTCCCAGCATGAGGGTCTTTTCTAAAGAGTCCTCTCTTCTCATGAGGTGGCCAAAGTATTTGAGCTTGTGCTTCAGGATTTGTCCTTCCAGGGAGCAATCAGGCTTGACTTCCTGGAGGATTGACCGATTGGATCTCCTTGCAGTCCAGGGGACTCTCAAGAGTCCATAATTCAAAAGCATCTATTCTTCGGCGCTCTGCCTTTCTTATGGTCCAGCTCTCACATCCATACATTGCTACTGGGAAAACCATAGCTTTGACTATGCAAACCTTTGTTGGCAGGGTGATGTCTCAGCTTTTTATTAAGTTGTCTAGGTTCGCCATAGCTTTCCTCCCAATCTGTTGTTGGTAAGTACTAAAAGGGGGACGACACCGTAGCACGTAAGCAATATGCTTTATAATGTAATATACATTGTTGAAGGTCTTTGAAGTTCAACCTTTAATCCCTCACAACTCAGCTGCCTCCTTGTCCAGCCCCACTGTGACCTTAGCCAGTGTCACCAAGGGCCCAATCCTATCCAATTTATCACTGCTAATGCAACCACATTGCAGACCTGAGGCAAGGGAACAAACCTCTTACCTTGAGGAGGCCTCCGTGACTGCTTCCCTACTACAGAGTGCAGTGCACCATTGGTACAGTTGCATTAGCGCTAGAATGTTGGATAGGGTTGGGCCCCAAGAGAGATAGCAGGCTGAGAGGTAAGTCATGGAAAGCAGAATGCAGGACTCCTAAAAAAAAGGTTCAAAATACATTTTTAAACATTGCTTTGTAAGATATTGTGTATATCATTATCTGTTTATGTATGACTAGGAGTGATATTATGGCTTGTGAATATGCCGCTTTTTATATAGCTTCTTGTTTTTAACCAGGTAGGAAAAAACTGTGCTACAAAAGCAGTCTTTCCAGATGTATATAAGGAATTTGAAGAACTGCATGCTATGGTGAAGAAAATGTGCCAAGATTATTTCAGTGATCCTGAATTAAGCAAGGTTGTGGAAATAAAAAATCATAAGGTAACCATATGCTGGGGAATTGGTCTTTTGTTGTTGCTGCTGTCAGCATCTATGTACATTAGCCACAGCAAATGTAGATGAAATTGGACAGAGCACATTCTTGAAAAGGGAAGTGATAGTTAATTGCAAAGCCTGATCTGCTGAGCAGAGATTGCAGATACAATAAAAATCACAGTAAAGTAAGAATAGAATAAAATATAAAATCTAAGAATCTATTCTCAGTAACTAAGAATAGAATAAAATATAAAATCTATTTAAAGTGAATGCAATAAGAGGTGCATTTATCTTTTTTACAAAACTGAGTGATTTTACAAAACACATTCAAGGGTCTTTATTGCACATTGCCTGCAGGGTATTCTGGGGAAGTAAGCTGATTTAAAAAAAGCTTGTTTTTAGGAACATCAGTTATAACTAATTTCGTGTTAATAAGACTTCTGAAATGGTGTACCTTGCTGAAGAATTTGTCCACACTTTTCCACAAAACCAATGATAAAAATATTATCGATCTTACTACAGTACAGACATGTCTTGGTATCCGCTGGGGTTTGTTCTGAGACATCCCACTGCTACCAAAACCATGTTAAATAAGTTAAAACAAAGCAAAACACAGTTCAGGCAGTCAATAAAAACTTCTATTTTCAGCTCGCTCCAAGAAAAGTGACCCCTTCCTTTTGCCCTCTCTCGCTGAAGCATGAACTGTGAAATCAATGTATAAACAGCTTGGACCTTATAGTTCCATTATTTCTACATTAGTGCTGTTTTTGACCAAGTCCTTTCATTTAACACTTAAAGATTTTAACTGTTTTACACTTAAAGACTACCCCTGAATAACTGTTCTTCTGTTTTTTTCTTCTATAGGTGGCTGAATCGCTAGGCATTACAGACAGTCTTCTCAGACTGCAAAAGATTCAAGCAGACTTTTCCCCTGAGTGTATTAAAAGTACCCACGAGTACATACTTACAGATATTTTGGGACAGAAACGAGCAGCCGAGGTATAAAATGTGCTAATTTCACCATATTCTAGTATACAAATGTTGCTACTTTCTGTACTTTTTGATGCACTGGTGTGTGTGTGTGTGTGTGTGTGTGTGAATATATATATATATATATATATATTTATTTATTTATTTATTTACTGATGCACTATTGCCTCTGGAGGCTCCTCGGAGGCTGCACACCACCTTGCATGGCCTTGGTGGGCCTCAGAATGGTCTTTTTGGCCAAAAAACCCTGCAACTTCCAGTTTTCCCCAAAAATCAGAAGTTGTGGGTTTTTTGGCCAAAACGGTCATTTTGAGTTCTGCCGAGGCTGCGCGTGGCCTCAGAAAAGCCTCTGGACCTGACTGGAGCACAACTCCAGTTGGATCGAGAGGGTGGGGCAAATCACCCATTCTGAGCTCCACTGCAGGCAAACATACACAGCATCGGCTGGCCTCAGAAAGCCCTCTGGACCCAATCAGAGCAGTGCTCTGTCAGGTTTGGAAGTGGGGGCAAAATCCATGGCTTCAATTACCTGTGTATTTTTTTTTTATCCATGAGGGTTCCAGGATCAGAACCCTCCGGATAAAAAGGCCACTTGCATTAGGTTTTTTGTAAGTGAATTGTTCTCAACAAGTGCCATCTCTTGTGCCAGAGCTGATGAAAAATTACGTGCATTCGTCTCTACTACATCTGAACTTTGCCTGTGTCTCCATCAGGTATCTGTCACTTTTTGTTGCACAGCTTTGCTTAATGCCACTTCTTTATACAACCAGACCATATTTTATTAAAGCATGTCCTGTAATTAACTTCTTTCAATGGTTTTGACGCACTCTCTCCTACATTTCTTGATTGCATTAATATTATGTCTAAACTCAAATGTTGTCACATTCCAAAGCATTGACCAGGCCAAGACTTGGCTTTTGTATCTTGCTTAGAGATAATACGTATTACAATGGTAACTGTACAATTTTTGCAAAACATGACAAGTTATGAATAAAGTAAACTGGTACATTGGTAGGGTCTAAGAGATTGAGCTGTGAGTCAGGGCATTTGTAGTTTGAGGCTCACCTCTGCTGTGAACGCCATAGGTGAGCAGCTCCCCAGCTATAATATACTTACAACCACCATATAAGGTAAGGATTACATAAAAATCACTCATGTGAAGTGCTTTGCAGCTTGAAACCACCACACGAATGACAGGTATTATTGGCATAGTACAAAGAATATTACTGCATAGTCTGGTAGTGATTTCTGAAATGTTGCAACTCTGAAGATTTTTCCAGAGTTTTAAAGATACATTTCTGTGTGTCTGATCCCTCTATTGGATAAAATATATAGATTAGAAAACAAAATCAGTTCATCTAATTCTTACATCAACAGAGTTCAGATGAAATACTGCCGTTTGCAAAAAAGACCAGAAGGGAAAGCCTGTTGGAAAATGCAAACATCAATTATTCAAGACCCAGTGGAGTGAAGGAAAGAAATCCTTTAAGTGAAGGTGGTATTTGAATTCTACCAACTCCCATTTTCTCGTTAGCAAGGATGACAGCATATTCAAATCGTTGCTGCTATTTATGGTATTTATCATCAGAACAATCCCAGTTAGGATCCAAAGGTTGAACATGCATTGGACGTTTCTGCTCCCATTTTAGCATTGCAGCTCTTCGCACCATCTGCGAAAAGCCACTTCTGAAGGCCTGAGGACCATTCAGAGTAGGTAACAGGATGCAGCTGGAAGTGAAGATAGTCAGCACTTGCATACACCTGTGCATGTGCAGAAATCCTTGTCTGCTTGTGCATGGAGGGTTTGCAACCTGGACTCTGTGACACAGGCCATAATTTCCATTTTTTAGAGACTGGGGTGGAGGTATGCTCGAAACTAATGAGCAAAGCAGTGTTCTGGAAGGCACGGATCCAGGACTCTCAAAGCCAAGTGTTGAAATTAGATTTTTTTTTAAACACAGTGTTTACCACTTGTGTAAACTTTCCTTGACTGATGGGTCCATCTGAAATGGTAAATGTAGCACTGGCAGATCTGTAGCCGAAAAAGAACCTGCTGTAATTTTTAAAGATTATGTAATGTTTTATTTCAAACTATTTTAAAAAGTTGGACAGTAATGCCAATGCCATTTAGCAATGTACATATAACTAAAACACTGTCTAGTTTATCTGTTTTTCATAAGAACAGGAGGGTAAAGTGGTGCGTCTTCTGTTTTACTTAAATTGTTGGTTTTACTCTAGAAAATTGCTGTGTTGGAAACAGTTTCTCGGGGAGCAGAATACTGGAAAAAGAACAACATGAACAACTTGAACTAGAAGCGGTAAATGATTGTATAAATCCTGACCTGATCTATCAACCTATGAAGGCAGAGTCTGAAAATTCACAGCCTTCAAGGATATCCAGATCCGATCATTCAGATGACTTATGTTCATGGGGTGAAATGCTGCCGACTGTCAATGCAGAAATATCACAAGAGAAAGTTGTGCAAGTAAACTCAAGTTGGAATGTAGCAAATGGACAATATGAATCTGAGGTCTGTAACTCTGTAGCACCTGAAGTAGCTGGCCTGAATCCTGACTTGTCAATGCTTGAAGAAAATGATAATGAAAAATGTGAAGGTCAGGCGGAAGCAGCTGAGGACTCTCCTGCTGTCACGTGCTCTGGATTACCTCGGGGTTCTGAGCCATCTGAAAATACCTTTTCAGAGAACACCATGTTAGAAGCTCATCCATTTGGCTCTCCATCAGAGAGCTGTTTCTATACAAGCAATTGCTAAGAAAACTCTTGAGTGCGCTGGAAAAACTGGAAAACCTTTTTGCTTTGCTTTCTCCCCTTGTTAGCCCTGCTGTGTTAGTTTTCCCTCTGCTTGAGATTTTGTATATGGTGTTTGCTATTCTTATTACCCTTTTGTTGTCAGGCTGATGATTTTGTTTTATTGCTGGTTTTTAACTCTTTAAGGTTGCTGCTTTTAACGACTTCATATTGTATATTGTGTTTATTATGTTTTAAAGATATAAGCTGCCTTGGATACCATGATATTGGGGAAGAATGTTGGGGTATACTTTTTTTAAAAAAAATGATTAAATGGGGGAATAGTAATGTTTCAAGATTATGGATTAGATAAGCAAAACATTCAAGCTTCTGATGAGATTAGTTTGTCTTAGTCTGGTGATGCTGAAAAATGCTAGCAGTGTTGTGTACACTCACATCTAGTGTTCTTTGAAAACTAGTAACACACAAGAAAAGCAAAACTAACTTGCTCTCAGAATAAAATGCTGCCTAACTTGCAGTTTTCTATATAATTGATGGTCTCCATGTTGTTGTTCAGTCGCTAAGTCATGTCCGACTCTCTGCGACCCCATGGACCACAGCACGCCAGGCCTCCCTGTCCTCCACTAGCTTCCGGAGTTCACCCAATTTCATGTTTATCGCTTCGGTGACACTATCTAACCATCTCATCCTCTGCCACCCCCTTCTCCTTTGGCCTTCCATCTTTCCCCGCATGAGGGTCTTTTCTAAAGAGTCCTCTCTTCTCATGAGGTGGCCAAAGTACTTGAGCTTCAGCTTCAGGATTTGTCCTTCCAGGGAGCAATCAGGCTTGACTTCCTGGAGGATTGACCGATTGGATCTCCTTGCAGTCCAGGGGACTCTCAAGAGTCTTCTCCAACACCATAATTCGAAAGATGGTCTCCATAGTCTGAACTTATTTGCTAAATAAACTGCTTTTTGACAATGAAACCATATGAACCACATGTAATGGTGACTGAAATCTCCCCCTCCCATTCAAAGCTGTGAAGTTCTGTGTTCAGAGAACTAAGGACCCAATTCTATCCAACTGTCTTCCACCGATGAAGCTGCAATGCAGCCCCAAGATAAGGGAAAAAGTATTCACTTACCTTGAGGAGACCTCCATGACTGCCCACCCCACCGCAGGTTGCAGCGCACACCCCATTAGAACAATTGCATTGGCGCAGGAAAATTGGATAGGATTGGACCTAACTCCTTTACAACAAAGTCTGTGCTTCCATCTCTACAGTTAGTGGCCTCCTTCAGTTAGCACAATTCATCTGCGTAAGTTGATCAGTTTCTAAACTGGAGGATTGGATAAGTATTTCTAAATTAATATTCAATCCTTGAAAAAATAATACTTGTATTTATATACCGCCTTTCTTAGGTCACTAGATTTCTCTGACTAACTCAAGGCGGTTTACATAGGCAGACTTTATTCATAAACCAAAGGTTTTTACAATTTAACTACAACACATTACATACAGATGGATCTTGCTGGATTTGGTCTTCTTTCTGGCCGCCTGTTTGTCTGCTGCTGGCTGATAAGCAGCTTCCCTGCTCCCACCAGAGAAGCAGCTGACCCAGCACACTCCCCCTCTCACAAGGCAGCCAGAGACAGCTCAGCTGTTAATCAGTCACAATTTACAAGGTCTGCCGCTCAGAGACTTCCGGTAGTCCCGAACTGGCGACCTTCAGATGTTCAGCTCTTATCTTCAGACAAACGGAGGCATTAACCCTCTCGACTAATTCTGCCCTTGACATTTTCAATCCTTGACATTTTTATTTCCTTTGCTACTCTTAATATTTAGAATATGTGGGTTCAAAAGCATTATGGGTGAAATTGGATTCCTATTTAAGCCCCTCATAATTGGGCAGAATACCTGTATAACTGTATTTTACAAAATTGGGACAGAACTACTGTAGTCTGACTGATACTGACTACTGTAGTCAGACTGTAGTCTGACTGATTGATTTTTTAAAAAATAGAAAATCTCAAAATCAGGTCAAGTGCAAGCACTTAGGGGCAAAAGAAAAATTCCTATTGCAAGTTTTCCCTAGCTAGACTTGTGTTATTTGCTGAGGTTACCTTGTTCACCTTCTGGGTCCTGGTGTACATGACAGCAATGTACATGTAACTCACAAGCGCTGGAACAAACCATGTGTCTCCTCAGGCCAGCCCTCCCTTTTTATGGGGCCTGGATATGTGTGTGTCTAGATTCCTTATTGGCTCTTCCAAAGGTGGGAGGCCCTAGCCCAGTTGGTAAACCTCAGCCATGGTCAGGTGGATGGATTGACCTATGAATAGGTGTGAGTACAACTCAGTAGGGTGCTTTCCTTCTGGTCCATTGTTCTGCTTGGGCCAGGTAACAGATGGCAAAAACTTTCTGGTGGAGCTGCAGCTTATGAAGTTCATAATGGTGCTGTAGCAACAACTAAAAGCAAGCTGGTGCAGTAAAAGCAACCCCAGTAAACCCAACTGGGGTTTCCCAATTAAGGTGAAAGAGTTTTGATTACTACACAAGGAATATATCCTTTTCTCTTGTACAAGTAGGAGCGGAGGCTTCTGTATGAGGGTCTGAATACCACCCATAATCGTACTCTGCCATTCTAAGGCACCAGCCTTTTAAGTTTGCACTAAAAAATTTCCCCTTCCTCCATTTGTAGGTTCCTATTTTTATAGTATTGTAGGAACCACTTTGAGGTGGAGAATTGTATGCCCTCAGTGGTAGTGTATATGTGATCAGATGTCTGAGTCATGCCATGGCAGTGGAGTGGAAGATGAGAGCACTTGCAAGATTGTGCTGGTGCAACCTTAATCAGCAGGAACGAGGAAGCTAAGAGACCTGGATTTGGTTCTCTGAAAGATGAATGTATCTTCCAAATGTAAGGATTCCATATACATAAGGTGGTTGTAGTAGTCTGTTGCTTATGGTGTAAGAGTTCAAGCTTTGGAGAAAAGGGAAGACTGTTCTAGTGTTAGACCTGTCTGTGTCCTGTTTCCAACAACATACTTTCTAGCAGAATTGTACTGCTATTCTCAATATACGGCTGGTATAACCATGATGATAAGTAGACCATCAGGAGATCTCGATCAGTGGTATGAGCAATTTCTTGCACAATGGTTTGCTTGAGTTTTAGTTCCATTGAATACATTTGTAGGAGTTTGACTGAAACTTCATCTGAAATGGAAGAAACAAAATTAAGAAGGGTCTCTGCAACTATCCATTTTTTACATTGTATTTAATTCTAATATAAATATTGTACTGATATACTAACAGTGAACACAGATAGTCGATTATCAGTTTATGCAAAACAAGGACTCCTACAGACGAAGTAGCAGTTTCTTCATACGCTGGGGTAGGATGGAGGAAAACAACGTCCCAGGTAGACTGAAGTAGAAGTGTTTGTAGAACACCCCAAAATAGCCTGACGCAAAAAGTATACACAGTGGCTCCCAGGGATCTTGAAATGTTGGTGTGAGAGTAGAAAGAAACAATAGCAAAGTGGTGGGGGGTAATAGGAAATTTGGAAGCTAATTGAGCATTAGAGGTAGGGAGATGCAACCTGTTGCATTACAATCCCAACATCTTATTACATTTTTTTTTACCAGCTACCTCATCTTTTTGAGGATTAGATAATTTTGAAAAAATCTTACATTTGTTCATACCTAAATTCCTAAAGTTCTATATTTGGCCCATAATGCTTTTTAAAAGTAGATGCAATTTTTAAGCTATGCCTAGCATGGTTTCATTTTATGGAATCTTTGAAACTGTAGTTATGACAAGAAGCATTTCCTTTTGTGGGGCCAGTATAGACAATAGCGCAAACTTAGACTGCAGTCTTTTTTTAGATGGGGGGAATTGGCGGAAGTGATGTTTCCAGCACACTTCTAGCACGGTTGTTTGAAAAATGACAAAACGGTGTCTCCTCATTGAAATCAATTGCATGGAGGTTGCCATGCTGTCACCATACATTCCATACATTATGGAGGTTGCCATGTTTTTGACAGGTTCCCACATTCGTTTGACTGAAAATAGCAGGAAGCGATTCTGGTGGCCATCTTTTCTAGTTCCATGCTCTCTATTCAGAATTCTAAAGCGGCCAGCACGCTAGAACCTTAAAAAAAGCATGACTGGAGCATGATGGAAGCTAAAAAAAGAGCTTTCTAGCGCTAGAAGCTAAAAAAACACTATAGCCCTAGATTGTACAGTATGTAAGGGGGACGTTTGGATCAAACTTGCAAAGAACCTCCAAAATACACTGGGAGGAGGAGCAGGATGCGCTCTTACACACCCCACACCACACTGGGGATCTGCTTCATCTAAGCCACTGATTCTCAATGTTTGTCCTCGTTGTGCCATTTCATATGGTCCATCTATTGGAAGTACCACCGGAAGTAAATGGTGATGACATCATCGCCAATTACTTCTGGTTGGGGGGCCAGATGCAATGTGACAAACACCAGGCTCAGGGTGGATGGGGGGGGCTTTCTGAGTGTGAAAATGCATGCTTTGGAGCTCTGCTTGCTGTGCCAACCCTCCAACCGCTATTTGTCTTGTTGCATTGCTGGTCTCGCTGCCCAGCGACAGGTGTCCAGGGCCCCCATACATACCATCAGTCACCACCTCAAGTACCACTGGTTGAGAAACACTCATCGAAGCTGGTCCTTATGGGATAATCATCCCCACGTAGCTCTTCCATTCAATCACCATATGCTCCATGTCATTCCTGAAACGCATTTGTCTATCGTTTTCAAATAACTCCCTTAAAGATAATGTCAAGAATTTACTCACAGAAGTAGGAGGTAGGCCATGTGTGGAAGAGCAATGTCTTGTGAGTTCCGTGGTGGTATGTTTCCAAGTTGCAAATTCCTTTTGCTGTTGAACACAATTTTTCCATTCTCTGATGTATTTTTGCCTAACAAGGTTTAAAATATAGATAATCTTAAATATTTAAGATAGATTTTGATTACAGCCAATGTTCCAGGGAGTGCACGGAGCCCACATGGAGTTGCACAGGGGCAGCTCCAGAGCACTCAGTGATGACATAATCAAGCTTCAGATAGCTGAACAGGGCTCCAAATTGAGATATGCAGCCTCACAGCTTCGAGGGAAAGCGGCTTATAGCTCAGTAAGGGCCCAATCCTATCCAACTTTCCAGCCTGATTCCTCCATGCCAACGGTCCTGCGCTGCATTCTGCAATTTTGTTCTTGTACGAATGAAAGTTTCTATTTACTTTATTATAGTTATCCTAACTTTGTTCTTTCCTGAAACTCAAGGTAATATGTATAAGGTTACTGTGCAAGGTTACTGCTTAAACATGCTTAATTTCAGCAGGGGGGCTGAATCATGCATCCTTAGACTGTGCCCAGGGACCCTGTCATCTCAAATAAACATGTAAAAATAATTACTGGAAAGAAAATGCCTGCATTTCCCATCTGAAGGCCTGGCCACTCCTGCTCAAACAGATGAGAGAGGAGTAGAAATTGCCAAGTTTTAGGAAGGGGATGTCCATAAGAAGAATCATACCATGTTTTCAAAGGTACCAAGTAATTCTGCACAGTGACTCTCTAATTCCACGTTGTAGTCCTGTGGCAGCCTTCCAGACTCAGAGATGACAGTATCACTTTCTGTCTCCAGTTTGTCCTCTTTAAACCTAAAGGAAAATATCCTTAGTACACAAGCACAGTAACTTCTCCCTCTTGCAATTTTGTGCACGTGTGTGGTTTATGGTAAGATACAGGATCTTTTTCTAATTTAAAACCAATCTTAAAACTACAATGCAATGGATTTTTTTTAATCACACAGTTAAACAGTGGTGGCAAAAACAGCCTGTGTGCAGGGACCACAGGCTGGTCCTTCCAATATACTTACTCTGTGGCAATTTTCATATTCACAATCTTGGTGGCTGCACTAAAGCCATTGTTATTCAGAGTCTCCCACTTCATCATTAAATTATGCCAGTCTGCTGCATTATCTTTGATTTTTCTTGCACTGACAGGTAATACAGGTGCATGAGGAGTCAAACTTTTGGCTGTTCAAAAAACAAACACACAAAACATTGAAAATGTTCAGTCCCAAAAGTTTTCAAGAACCCTAATTCCAAGGTCCTATTTTTCAAATCATCATCTTTATTGTGCCTTTCGGTTCCACTTCCCAGCTTTTCTACAGGCCTAAAACCTGCAGCCAAATCCTAAAAATGACGTTTGCAGTTTTGCATCTGGCCATATGTACATGAGGTTGGGGTCACAGTCTTGTCCCTTTGATAAGAAAATAAGTATTCAAAATAAATATTCAAGAGTTCACATGTAACTGAAAGAATCCACAATTTTATTGAATGACATATACCGACTCCATTCTAGCATAAGAGAGGGTGAAAAAACTCTCTCTACCCACTTTATTCCCCCATGAATATTTTTATAAACCTCTTCATACTCCACACTTTTAACTTTTTATTTAACTAATTAAAAAATCTAAATCATACTTCATAAGACACAGCAAGAGTGAAACAGTATGTCCTACTTACATAGTTTTCTTACTACCAAGTCAAAATGTCAAAGTCAACCAAAATGTATTATATTCCTGACAGCCCTTCTTATACTATCTAGTTAATTCCCAGATTACAGTTATTTTAATCTATTTCCATTAATTCTATTCATCAAATCAACATATCACAAAGTCATTCTCTCTCATATGCAAGAAGTTGATGAGTGGTTTCCAATTATTCACAAAAAGATTTACCAACTTCTCTTTAAGTAAAATCATAAGTGTTTTTCCATTTCCACAAAGTCCAACTCTTTCATCCACCATTCTTCAACGGACGGCATGTCTGTATTTTATCCAATATTGTGCATAAAGTATTATCACTGCGCTATATATAAAAATTAAGTTTCAAAGTTTTGATCCCAATGTTCATCTTTCACACTGTTGCCGACAAAAAATGTTACAGGCTTCATTTGCAAATTTGCTTTTTAAAATCAGCTGCAGCTGTGCACATATATGAATCCAAAACTTCTTTTGCTTTCTTACATGCCCACCACATATGATAAAAGGATCCTTCCAGGCTTTTATTATTATTTATATCCCGACTTTTTTGCCTCTTATTGGGGCACCCAAAGCGGCTTACAATATTAAAGTTAGTAGCAAAATAAAAACATACAATAAAAATATTGTACAATATTGAACAATATAATACAAAAAGATTAAGACAGTGTCTTTTACACTTCCAGCATCTACTATAAACCTCTTGCGATGTCCTCCTCCGCCTTCGTTTCCTACTAGAGAATCTTACCAACTCCTGCAGCCTCCCCTCTGAGCCCCACCACATCTCCCCACTGCGGCCCCCCCGTTTCAAGGGGCCGGGGCGGCGGGGGCGGATCTACCAGTCCCTTTGCTTTAACCACCTTGCTGGCAGCGCCAGGTGATGGCGCCGGAGGCAGCGCACCTCTTCCGCGTTAAGAGACCTCGATTAGGCTCCGTGGATGGGACTCCAGCCCGCTCCCCCGTGCCTGAAGAGCCGCCCTCGCTCTCAAGGACAGGGGACGGAGCCTGGGCTCGCCTCCACGCCCCCCGGAAGCCACTCACCGGCCATCCTCGCGTCCCCAGGCCCACGCAACAGGCGGCGACGGCGGCCTCGGTTAGGCCGCACCCCTCGGAAGTGCGCTCACGTCCGGCCCCGCCTAGCGAAGTCGCCCCACAGGCGCGGAGCGCTGGGCTGCAATCCCGGCGCCGCCTGGGCCTGGGGGGCCAGAGCAGCAACCCCGGCCAGCCATGAGGGGCTTGAGGTGAGTGGTGGTGAGGGCCGCGGCCTAGTGGTGGGAGCGGTTGCCATGGAAACGGGCTGCTGCAGAGATGCTTCTGCCTGTTTTGCAGCCCCCACCCCATTCTCCCTCGGGGGGGGGGGCGAGGAGGTGCTTCTTCTCCTCCCCCCACGAAAAGTAAGGGGGATTGAAGTCTGCCTGGAAGTACCCGCCCCCTTTGCCCTCGCTCTGCCCGTAGGATCACTTAGGTGCTCTGCACATAGGACCACTTAGCCTACTGTGGAAAGCGGTGCAGAGGCTAAATCCTGCTGGAGCACTTGGGCGAAAATTAAACGGTGGGTTCCCCCCCCCCCCAGTTGTTGTTCCTATCCCAGTTGCCACCCGTTTGATTACATGCAAGTCAGATGATATGCACAGAAAATAATGCTACTTTGACGTTTCAGAGTTTGCGAAATGTGTGTGTGTTCAGAATGAAATACGTTCTGCTAGAGAGGAGCTTACCGCTTTCCTGCGTTTTTGCATTTGTTTGCACTGGCTCTTCGGAGTACGACGTGGATGTTTTTGCTTATCAGTAGTCTAGGAATTCCCAGAAGTGTTACTGTTTGTAAGTCTGGAGTAAGAGCTGGGTAGCTACTTAGGCGTCAGCTAATTAAGAATAACAGGAGTGTGGTTCTGTAGGAGTAGTCGGTGGAGGAATATTTTGCCACTTTATTCTGCCCTGTTTTCCTAGGATGAGAATTAGCATTCTGAAAAGAGTGGCCAAAAAAAACTATCCAGGAGTTTCTCTCATAATTTAATCTTAATTCTCAGTTTTGATCCCCCTGGCCTTTAGGAAAGCAAGACCTTGAGAGCTTTCTTTTCCAGCTATTAGTAAGGTGAAAGAATGCGTGCCTTAAGCAGTGTCTGCACTATCAACTGTTGGAGTCCTGGGTTAAAAATAGAACCCCGGGGGTTTCTTCCCAGTGAATGTTTATGGAGAGGAAGTGGCCAGTTCCTTTATGTTCGGACACGACTGCATATTTTCTATCTGCTGAAACTGGTGCCTTTATTGGAAAAAAATGGGTGAAGCCTCCTTTTGAGTCCAAACATCACATTTTCTAAGTTGCCCAGTCTTTATTTCTTGTGTGTGGTGCTTTCTTTTTTTAGATTGTGAGCCCTTTGAGACAGGGAGCCATTTAATGTTATTATTACTATTGCCTGTAAACCGCTTGGTGAACTTTGTGTTGAAAAGTGGTATATAAGTACTGTTGGTTGATGGATTGCTTCATTCTGCTTTGGAGAAATCCTTCAAGTTTGGAATCTGCTTGTGGAAAAGGCAAAAACCTCAGGATCCAATTTTACATACATTTTTGAAAAAGCAACATTATCTGAAGAGCAAGTACAGTTGTAATTCATATTATCTTTTAATTTGATAATTAAGCTGCTAAGCTACTAGAGAAATGCCTTTCTTTTTATCACTGCTGTAGGAATAGCATTATTTCCTATTGGTCTACTAGAGAAATGCAGCCGGCCTTAGGGCAGTGGATTGGATGAAACTAAGGCAGGTCTATGGCTCAAGGGTACATAGTACCCTTGGGCGAGTGCTGGGACCCAGTCCTCTCCAGGGGACATATCAGGTGCCCTGTATGTTCCCCAAGGAGGATTTGGTATCAGTCAGAAAACCGTGTCTGAATGTTGGGGTCTCACCTTCCTTGGTGATGGGTATGGGTGGCGAATGTTGAAGAAAAATAAAGATTCACCCTCACCATGTCACCCACTGCTGAGATAAGGGGAAGGAGGCACACTGTTCAGAAGTCCAGTTATTAGAGTGCATATGTTGCATGCAGAAGATACAGAGGTCATTCTGCTTTATACGGAATCAGACCATTGGTCCATCTAGTTCAGTATTGTTTACTGGCTGATGTGTCCCCCAAGTTGTAGATGGGGACATTCCCAGCCCAGCCTGGAAATTCCAAGGAATGAAACTGATACCCTCAAACGTAAACCACGGTTCAACCACACTGAGCTACAATCCCTTCCTTGCAATCATTGAACATCACAAACTGTTTGTGTCTGTTTTGTTTTATGCATTAGCCATTACGAAATCCTCAAACAAAACTGAAACTAAGCTGCTTTTAAAGCATTCACCCACCTTGTGACACCATTAGTCACATTGATTCTACATGTGCCTTGGCTAACGCCAGTACAAAAAAGCAACTCTTTCTACTATCCCAGGGTGTAAGTAGATGGCAACTTTCTGGTTATATAACTGAAGTATGCCGGTAGGCAGAGTAAGTTGCAAGAAGCATGCTGTGATTGACTTGATCTTCTTTTCAGCAAAAATCACAGTTTATTTGAAATTTTCATTTCATTATATCCCACTAATGCGTTTTTGTGGCCAGCTAGCTAGCTCAGTCTGTCAGCGTACTTTTCATCCTATATGTGGTCTTTCTTGCTGTGACCTTGACAGTGATGTCTTCTGCATAATTAACTGTGCATACTTTTCTGTGCATGCAGACATTGCCATTCTGTGCTTGAATGAACAAGGCTGGAATCTGGTTAGCTTCTCAACTTGTGTAAATGGAACAATAGTCGTGCTTGAAGTTGCACACAGATGTGAGGATTGGCAGTGCTATAATGGAACCAGACATTGTGAATTAGACACTCTACAGTTATCTTCTACTGCTTAATGTTTATTATATGTAGAGCAGTGGTTCTCAAACATTTTAACATTGGGATCCATTTTTTAGAATGACAACCTGTCCAGGACTCACTGGAAGTGATGTCATGACCAGAAGTGCTGTCGTCATGACTCCAGAGCCTGCTGCTTTCCTGAGAAAGCAGCAATAAGTTGGGTTATTTCTTATCCATTTTCAATAGCGAAGTGAATCATAAACGCCTATTTTCAAGCAAAACAAGCTTGACACAAGCAAAACAATGACACAGCCCTCTCTCTTTCCAGCATCCCTTCTTCCCATATTTTCAATATGCCTGCTCGAGGTGCTTCGCAACCCACTTGAAATTGGCTCGCAATCCACTGGTGGGTCTTGACCCACAGTTTGAGAATCACTGATGTAGAGCATTTCAAATTTTCAAGGCATTTCAGATGTATTATCTCCGTAATCCTTGCAATAGCTTTGTAAGAGATTATTCTGTCTTTGTAAGAGAAAAAATTCTGTCTTTGCATACGTGGAGTGACTTGTCTTGCACCATCTAGTAAAATGTTGCTTAACGAGTTTGAACCTGGAACTTCCCAACTCCTACCCCATAAGCTGCTACATCAGCTGCACAGACACTGGGGTGGGGGGGAGAAGAGGTAGGAGTGACTTGTGTTAAGTCCTGCCTTTTCCAACTCCCATACTATATGACTGTGCCTGTCCCTTGAGTTCTCTGCGCTTGTCAAGGGAGGGGCAGTGTCTTGCTCCATCTTTTTCAGAAAGACTTCTGCAGAAAACAGAAGTAGTACAAGTCTCTCTTGCTGCTTTGCCTTATGAAGAGTCAGTGCAAAATGAGACACACCCCACCCGCCCTTGCATTCGCTGCAATTCACTGAGGACTTGGATAAGCATAAGTTAATGGGGGGCGGTCTTGAAGCCTGGATATCTGTGACGAAAACCATCACATAGGAACAGCCCTGCTGGATCAGGCCAAAGGCCAATCAAGTCCAGCTTCCTGTATCTCACAGTGGTCCACCAGATGCCTCAGGGAGCACATAAGACACTTGCATCCTGCTGCCACTTCCCTGCATCTGGCTTTCTGACTAACCTATTACTCTTTGCACCCCCACCCTGAGTGAAGAGACCAGACTAAGGGTTGGATTTAGCTTTATTAAACACAAGAAATCATTTTAAAAAACATGAAATCTACCAGATGCACCATTTCTCCCTCGTCAGTTCTTGGAGGGTAAAGAATGGTTTGTGACAATCTTTCTGTTTGAGACAGAATGATTTGATTAAACTTTATGGGATTGTAATTGGGGCAATGGGGTGGATCTTTCCATTTGGCTAGAAGATGCCAGCCATAGTGACTTTGGGTTAGAAGCTTGCACAGTAAATACAAAAACAATTCATGCAGCTTTTCACAATTCAATATGATGGAAAACCATAGCCAGGTGACATGTTTGCAACAAAGTGTAGTTCTTCTTGTCTACAAGAAATTGCACATGATTTTGTTTTCTAGGTTCTGGGAGGCAGAATGTTGTACCAGCACTATGCTCAGGTAACTAGTACTAGATCAATGATGCAAGAAGTTAAAAACTTTCGCGGGAGAGACCAGATTATACTTGCATACTCCTGCATTTACTTCTCCTGCATTTATTCCAAGTTGAATGGCTACTAATGGTAGCAATTAACAAAAATCATACTTGGGCTGAGGGAGTAAACCAAGTTTATCTTTTCCAGCTTATAGGTGCACATGCGTATGTTGACCATGGCATCAGTGACTCCGTCCTTTACCTTCAAGGAGTTCTGCCCCTTGTACTATCTTCTCAATGCCATTCCTACAAAAATCCAAAAGGGATTTCGTTCCATTGTGGTGTACCTCACTGCTCTTGACACAAATGGGGACTACATTGCTGTGGGCAGCAGTATCGGAATGCTGTATCTATACTGCAGACACTTAAACCAGATGAAAAAATACAATTTTGAGGTAAGAATGACTACTTCCTCATTTATATAAGATTTGTTTTCCCTGCATTTCCATCCTAGTGTGACTTACAACGTAATTAAATTGTATATATCAGAGGTTGGCAAACGGGAGTCGTGACTTCAGCCAGGGAAGCCCTGTCACTGCCCCTTAATGGGCAGGCCAGTGGCAGCGATGGGACCTCTACGGTCATGCTGCCACTGACAAAACAGCTTGTAAGCCACCCTGGGCAAAGGAAAGGCGAGATATACATTTCTTAGTAATAATAACAACCCTGAGCCAAAGTCTGAGTCTAAACACGAGTCCCCAGCCCCACCAACCTGGAATCTGTCTACCAGAAAGAGTGAGAACCCCTATGAAGTAGTAGCTCTCATTTCCATACCAGACAGAAAGACATCATATCAGAAACTGAAATTAGATTAAGGCTCATTGCCTTAGACCAGGGGCCATCAAACTATGGACCGCGGGCCGGGTCTGGCATCCGGGGGAAAGCTGTCCCCATTGTGAGCAGTGTGGATTTTTCTGTTGTGCAGCCGCTTCATTTTCCAGCCATTCTGCTGGCAGGGAAACTCTGGGCATTTGCGCCTATGCCCAGGCATCCCAGCAGGCTGTGCAGATCTGTGCTGCTCCGGGATAGGGAAGGCTTTCCCCACACGCAGCGGACCGCGGTTTGGAGACCGCTGCCTTAGACCAAAACACCCACCCATAATGTTTAATGGATTTAAGCTCTGTGGCATGTTTTGTATTTAAGTAATAAATAATAAAGTGTGTAATATATAAAGAATAAAAATACATAAAATAAATTGAAAGTATTTATAATAGAAGAAAGTCGGTTCAGCAGAAAGCAGGGATCCAACCAATTACTGCAGCAGCCACTTCCCAAAGGCCCACCTAGGTGAAATGGATCTCACCATCCTTTGGATAGGTTCCAAACATCTAAGTATGGAGTTCTACAGGGAAGGAGCCACCACAGAGAGTTCTGCTCCAAAGCTCTGTGTATCTGAACTTGGATGGTAGGTAAACCTGGAACAGAGCTTTGAGGATATCGAGATCAGAGAATGACCTATTTGGCATGCAGTTCTCCTTCTGGTGGCCTACTTTTGTTATAGCCAATTCAAATACAACAAAATAGTGTGCCTAAAATTTTATCTAGAAACCTTTCTTATATAGGCTTTATATGTCAAGTTGCTCTTCTTTTACCAGGGGAAAAGTGAGTCTATAACTGTTGTGAAACTCTTGAGCTGTTTTGATGATCTGGTTGCTGTTGGAACAGCTTCAGGCAAGATTGCCGTTTTTCAGCTCGTCTCTTCATTGCCTGGGAGAAACAAACAAGTAAGAAACCAAAACAAACTTGGTTAAAAGCTGTAATGTTCACAATAAGTTCAATCTGCAGTTGCAACCACGAAAAATTCTACTTAACAAAATACAACACTATATAGTATTGCGTTAATCTTTTGAAAGCTTTCATTTCGCTAGAGATCTTTGGAGCAATGGTTCAGTGAAATTTCAGATTCATGTAAAATGAAATACAGTTGACCTTTGCTTTATGGTTGGTTTAACATCTGGTAAAATCACTTTGCAATGGTCTCCATAATAAAATACGGTTCGCTCTATGATAAGATATGTAAAATGGCAGTGGTGGCAGCTGGGCAAGATGAGGATGGCTGGTTCTATTTCAAGAGAGGAGCTTGAGAGATGAGTACGGGCATGTCCGGGTATCCACTGAGATTATGTTCCGGACCCTTTCATGGATACCTGAAACCATGAATACTGGGGACACCTTTTTAAAGATAGGGGAACATCAGTGGTTTTGCTGTAACAAGGTTTAAAAAAAGAGATTTGTTTAATTTTCCTCTATCTTTTTCATAGGTGTCCCTGTATCCATGGATAACTGCAACTGTGGATACTGAATCAGTGGATACCGGGGCATGCCTGTACTTTTACTAAGCTTGGTGGTAAGGGGGTGGGCTTGGATTTGCAGCTCAGTGTAGGGGAGATCATTTCGGATGGAATGGCTTCCAAGATCTTGGAACCGATGGAGTCTCTGGAACAGGTATAAAGTGGGAGTTTGTCAAGTCACCGCTACTTGCAGTGGTTCTTTTTCTTCTTTACTGATCTTGTATGTTCTCTTGGTGTCTGTTTTTAACAGCTTCGAAGGTTTAATGTTTCTGGTATCCACAAAAGTAGCATTACAGCTTTGGCGTGGAGTCCCAATGGAATGAAATTATTCTCTGGAGATGACAAAGGGAAAATAGTCTATTCTGCTTTAGATCTAGATCAAGTAAGCACTTGGCTTGAACAGTGTTTCCCGAACTTTTCGTATCTGGTGGTGTGTGTTTGTGTTCTGATTAAATTCTGGCTCTGTAATATTGTCTTTTGCTTTCTTTCCTCCTTTTTGCCTAGTGCTTTCTAGGCAATGATATTTGAATTTTTCCTCTTCCTGTTGGCTGCACTGCAGGCTGTGTTGGGCAATTCTTGTCCATCACTTCTTCTTCCCCCCTCAAGATGATGTCTCTGGCTATATGTTCACAGAGAGGGGGTGGTTAATGCTGCATAGGACCTCCCTGCTGTGGTGCTTATCGAGTGGTGGATTCGTACAAAAGGTTGGGTTTAATTTTCAAGGCACGTCACAACCCCTTATACCATGCTAGTGTGCTCCAACCCATATAATAGTTTTTGTTTGTTTTTACATGCTTGTGCTACAATTCAGCCAGTAGTTCCCAGAATGGGTGAAGAATATTGCAATAAAATATACCTTGTGAATCTCTAGCATAGAGCACAACATTGTGCATTGTTTCCTTTTAGCACAACAAGGCTCATGTAATAAATTACGTATTCCGATTTGCTGTGCTGACATTGTCTGGCAGATTGTTCACTATAAATATATGCACGATGGTCACAAGAGGCCTTTCAGAGGCACATCTGTATTAAAGGGACATACATGGGGTCAACAGGGGGGTGGGAGTGTCTCCTGCTCTTGTTGAGGATGCAGTTTACCATTAGGAAAAATGACGTAACTATTGTAAATGTAATATATTCCCCCAAAGCATTTATTGACTCAGTCAGTGTTGATAGTAGGGCTGGGTTAGGGGGACCTAAGTTCATATCTCTGTTCAGTCATGTGAGTGGCCTTGAGTGCCCTGTGTCTTCCAGCCTTTGAGACTGAAATCTCCCAGGCAATTGCAGTAGGTAACCTTTGCTTTTCTTCCAAAGAATGGATTTTGAAATGTTTGGTCTGAATTCCAGCAGTAGGTATCAGACGGTGGACTCTGTTATAACCTGAACTAGCATGATTCCCTAGTCCAGTGGTTCCCAGACATGTTCAACTGGTAGCTCCCTTGGCCTACTGGACCGTTGGCCGCGGCTCCTCATTAGGGCTAAAGTCCTATATGTTGTATAAGTCAGTGGGTTTTTTTTGCGAGGATGCTACAGCTCCCCTGGCTGGTTTCCCCAGCTCCCTGGGGAGCCGCGGCTCATAGATTGGGAACCACTGCCCCCGTCTACTGACTTTGACTACAGGCAAGTTCTTAACTTTAAAAAATTTATGCGAATAAAGGTTTATATTACTTTTTAAAAGCTATGGTGTTCTACATCCTTATTATGTCTTTTCAGGGTCTCTGCAACTCCAGTTTGGTTCTGGAAGAGCCATCTTCTGTTGTGCAGCTGGATTATAACCAGAAAGTGTTGCTGGTCTCCACTTTACAACGAAGCCTGCTTTTTTATACAGAAGAGAAATCTGTCAAGCAAGTTGGAACCCAACCCCGAAAAAGGTATAGTCCAGCGCACTTACCATATCAAATCAAAAGAATTCAAACGAAAGCCCT
>JAJKFI010000033.1:8713763-8748660 GCA_029204185.1 Lerista edwardsae
AGGGCTTTCGTTTGAATTCTTTTGATTTGATATGGTAAGTGCGCTGGTAAGGAACTGGACTAGTAAATTTTGGTCCAACAAAGGAACTTTGAGCCTTTGGATAAGAGGACCTTAGGATGCTGCTCCACTCCCTCCCCCCCCCCATGGCTTTTTGTGTTCCTGGGCTCGGGGATTTCTATGTCCAGTCATGCTCCCTCTCCCTCTCCCTCCCTCCCTCCCTCCCAAATTGCTTGTGAAACACACTTTTTGGAAGCGATTTATCTTTGCCTATTTTGCATACCAGTTGGTCCTCAGCATCCGAGGGGGTTCTGTTATTAGAACCCCTGCAGATGCAGAAACCCACGGTTAATCAGATCCATGGGTCACTTATAAAGAACCCACAGATAAGTAGAACAGACTTACATTTGTATTTACAGACTCTTTTAGTTTTCTGCCTACCCTTACAGCATCAGGATTGAAAATACTAGCTTTTTTTTTTGTAACACATGACCAGGAGCCAAAAGCCTTGTATACTGTATTGAGTAGAAAGAACTGCGTCCTTGTGGTAGGGTTGATGGTAGGGTTCCAGTCTTCAAGTCATTGGGGTGAGGAGGGGAAGAGTAGTTAGGCATGCACAGGGCTGCCTTTTGGAGGATGCAGCTGGAAAGCTCTGTTGTATTACTAGAAGCCCGCTCACACTTCTGCAGCTACAGCCCCAACCCCGTTTTTCGCTTATTCGTTATTTGCCAAGTTCTGTGGATTTGAACTTTGCTGCAAAACAGTTCCAGCATTGATTATCTTTCCCACCCCAAGACTAATGATGTACTTTGGCAATTCTTTGCTTTGATGTTTTAGCACAGGTAAATTTGGAGCATGTTTCATACCTGGGCTGTGTAAGCAAAGTGACCTCACGCTGTTTGCTGCAAGGCCTGGGATTCGCGTTTGGAAATCGGATGTCCACGGAACCGTGCAGGCCACGTTCATTTTGAAAGATTTGTTTGTTTCCGGAATGAAGCCTTTTGAATTGTATCCTCGAGTGGAACCCTGGGACAAGGGAAGCTACAATTTCCCAGAGAGGCAACTTGGACTCATTTCGTGCTTTTTCCAGGAAGGATGGGTACTGAGCTGGAACGAATATAGCATCTATCTGTTGGACACAGTAAACCAGGTGAGAGGAAGCAGTAGCGCTCTGATCGCTAGTCCATGTTCACAAGATTGTCATGTTGCTTCGCCCTGCTGATAGTCCTCAGGGTTTGACATTTTTTAATAAGAACTCCTGGAGTACAGTACTCTTCTGGGAGGGGAGTTTTCCCAGATTGCCCCCCCTTGACTATTTTATGTAGCCTGGGATGGTGGCAATGGATACAAACTACCAAGGATTTTTCCTTGGTCACCAGTAAAGGGAATGGAGCAAGAAATGATGTGTGTACACTAACAACTAGGCAATACTCCCCTCGGTCAGCCTGCCTTCTCCTGGGGCTCACTTTCCTTTCTCTGACACAATCAAATGTAAGTGAATACAAGCAGGTGATTGTAAAGAGCAAGAGAAGGCTAGGCCATGGTCTGACTCAATTTTGTCAGAATACCTTCATTTTGTTTAAAAAAAAAAAAGAGCAGCAGTTTTGCTGCTTGGGCACCCTACCAGTTAAGCGTTATCGCTCGGGGATAGGTCCCTGTAGTTGGGGCTAGTTTAGCCTGGGGAGTTTTAAAGTTAAGAGACTGTTCAGTGGTCTTAGAGGCTGTTACTCTTAGCTGTGGTCCCAGGCTGGTAACAGTGCCTTGTTGCCTTGGATTGTAAGTGCTTAAGAACACACCCTGCTGAATGTTCACACCTCATATGGGCCCTGGGCTGATTATAGGGCATTTGAGCCTGTGAATTACAGTGATCCCTTATCTAGACATCCAAACTCTGGACTATTTTGAAATCTTAAAAAACTTTTTCTAGACAGAAGTACTCACTCCCACGTGCAGCCTGTAAGTTCTGTTCTCTGCTCTGTGGTGTGTGTGTCATAGTTGAAGAATGTCAAAGAGGCTAGCAGACACTCAAATGGGTCACAGTGAAAAGAGCAAGAGGAGGCATTTCTCACTAAATTTATGCAATTATTCCAAAATCCAGAAAAATCTGGACACCTTCCCATTCCAAGCAGTCCGGATGAAGGATAATCAACCTGTATGTAAAAGGGGTTTGGGGATTAAAGAGTAATATTGCAATTGAATATAAAGCCTGTTATGACTACCACTTCTAAATGGATAATGCAGATCAATACAGTACATGAAAGGCCACATGTTTTCCAAATATTTTCTCAGGTGCAAGGCTTTATTCTGCTTTGAACTCTAGTTTGATCTGCAAATCCTTCGGCACCTGATACAATAGTGCACACAATACACTGCAATCCTTGTTCCAATGTGATCTACTGATGGGGAAACTGCTGACTCATTAGTTAAGCTAGAATTTGGTCTTCAGTTTCTGCAGTTCATGAAACTGAACCAATTTCAGAGAGAGAGAGACTTGAGTTCATTACCCAAGAAACTGTTGTGCGTTGTAGCTGCTTCAGATCAGTACTGTTAACTTGATTATGTGGAATACTGATCCTGACATGAAGATTCGGACATGATATCAGTGGGCCATGAAAAGCATACTGCATTTCAGATGACTGTTCTGAGACTTAGAAAATTAATATGCTTTATAGCAGTGGTTCCCAAACTGTGGGTTGGGACCCACCAGTGGGTCACCAGCCAATTTCAGGTGGGCCACCTAGAGCAGCCTTATTGAAAATAAGGGAAGATGGGATGCTGGAAGGGAGGAGGGCTGTGCAGTTGTTTTGATTGTGACAAGGTTGTGAATAGGCTTCTTTTTTTACTTTGATTCACTTTGCTTTGGAAAAATGGCTGAGAAATAACCCAACTTATTGCTGCATTCTCAGGAAAGCAGCAGGCTCTGGTGTCACAGTGATGGCACTTCAGGCTATGACGTCACTGCCAATGGGTCCCGGACAGATTGTCATTCTAAAAAGTGGTGCTAAAACGTTTGAGAACCATTGCTCTATATCAAAAGAGAACTGTATGGTTTGCCATACATACTTGCAAGAAGAGAACTAATTTCATATACCCACTTTAATGATTAATAGTTACATGCATTTGTTTTTTTAAGTGTATAGCTACTAGTCTACTAAGCCTTACTCACATACATGAATGGTCACACCCTCAGAAATATAACCGCATTCTTTCTCCCCTTTTCATCTTAAAAGCCTTGCAAAGGCCCCTGCCAGCTTTCACTCCCCACTTTGTCATTTGCAGGCTTAGAAGTGTTCATGAATGTAGTCTGAGATTGTTTCTCAGAACAGCGAGGATGTTTATATCCCAACAGAGCTAAGTATATAAAACATTTATTGTCTATTTTCATTCTGGGCTCTCATCTAAGCCGCAGACAAATTCTTTTTACTCCCAACCCTCCCTGAGTTCTTTGCTCCTTTCAGTAATGCAATCTTGTTCCTTGTTGGATAGTACAGAGTTGCTTGTCAAAACTGCTTAACACAGATTCTGAAATGGCTGCATCCTCATTTGCTGCTCAGCAAATTATATTTTTATTGTATTTGTATATTATCTGTGTTTTGTTTTGTAAGTCACTTTGATCACCCCTTTTTTGGGTGGGAAAGGTGGGTTAGAAATGGACTAAATACATTCATAGCTTTTCCTTGTCTTTCTAGATGATGATTGGCAGTTTGGAAGGATCTGGTGATATTGTGTCTGTATCCTGCACAGAAAATGAGATATTTCTCTTAAAGGGAGATAGAGATATAATTAGAATCTCAAGCAGACCTGAAGGATTGATGTCAATAGGTATGTATATATTGACACACTAAATTTAACCTATATAAAGTGTATCTGTTTATATATACCGTAGATCTATATTGACCTTTTTAGAGACCTAATTTGTGGAAGACTTTTTTGTTATAAAACTCTATAGCAGTATTCCACTGTTTAAAAAAGAGAAAAAATTGATAACCGGAGCCTTCCTCCCATCGTAGGAACATCAATAGACATTGGGGCAATTCAGAGACTGTTCAAGGGTCATTTTACTCCCTAATTTACCAAGTGGGGTCAGCAGGAAGCAAATATACAAATTGAATCCTTCTAGCAATTACTTTTTATTTGAAGTTAACAGAGACTTTTGCTGAATGAAATATACTAGACATTGTAGAAGGATCTTGGCTGTTGCTTGTTTATATAGTGTTAAATAATGTGGAACCTGTTAAATAATGTGGAACCTGTATTTTAATTCTGCTTTCAGCTAGTTGCAGAAAAGCGAAGCGTCAGCAGCACTGAAGGACTCTATTATAGAAGCAACATACAGAAGCAACCTATTGATTGATTTCCCCCCCCCCCCGCCATTCTGTCCTGTAGCAGGAGCCTTCATTCTGATTATCAGGCATTTGGGGGTCAAATATGGGGGCCTGCATGTCCTGCTGGCAAAATTTCATCAGGGATTGGGTTGGTCACTGTCAAAGACAAGACTCTGCCCTCACAATTTAATATACTGTTGTGAGAATACGTTTAACAGCCAAGAATGCAGGCAGCTATTGGCCTCAGCTTTAAAAAGTTTCATGTTTCTGGACAAGAGGACATAACGTCCATTGAAATAAAGCAACAGAGCCTGTCTTACACTAACATGAAAGTGGTTTTGTTCGCTGGCTGATAGTCCATGCAAGATTGCACTCAAGTGTCAGTATGAATTCTGACTTTGACAGAGCGGTTTTTAGCATAGAGTGTAGTTTTTAGAGAGTGAATATAACAGTGTGATTTAGAGTACCCTAATTTTGTTTATGGCAAAATTTATGTATTTGCTCTTAATAAGATATGGGTTCTTCAGTGATATTGCTTTATCTGGTTCCCCCCCCCCCATCATCATAATGATCTCAGAAGTTTCATGTATCAAAGCACCTTTTTTTATTTGGATATCATGCAGCAGTTATGGACTGAAAGAGTCCTGCTAGATTGGATAAAAAGGTTCATCTAGTCCAGCATCCTGCTTCCAGGAGTGGTGAATCGAGTTCCTCTGGGAGACTTGCAAGCACTTCATGAAGCCAATCGCTGTTGCTTGGTCTGTCCTACTCCCTTCCATCTGCTAGTCAGAATCAACTGTCTTCAAATGCAGAGGTTTTGTGACTAAGGGCCATTTATAGACAAATCCCTTGGATTGGTTAATAAAAACCATCTGCGCAGGTGGTTATGGCAGCTAATTCCAGTGTTTTGGGGTTTTTTTTGGTTCATATGAGGTTTTTTTGTCTTGTGTTGAGCATAATGGATGTCAGTTTCATTAGGTAAACTCAAATTCTTATATTAGGAAGGAGACCAAAATTACTTTGTCAGCTTTCTCTGCCCCATTCAGAATTTATAGAACTCTCTTCATGTTCCCTCTCATACTTTTTTCTTCTCGAAAGAAAAACCGTCTTACTTACCATCTAGTATCATCTTTTTATTTGTTCAATTTCAGATATGAATTCAAAATTGAGTCCGTTTTCGGATCTGAGCCCCAAATTGCAGAGCCCGCACTCAGTCGTTGCATCTGTGTCGCTTGAACCTTCTCCAGAAGCAAACCAAAACCCGAGTGATTTCCCTTCACACATTCCTGATAACAGAAACGGCTCTGTAGCGAGAGCTGAGCTGGAAGCTGCGTTATTAATGGAGAAAATCCGCTCACAGAGTTTTGATGGGCTGGGTGACTTAGGCGCCAACCCCAGAAGACGAGGCTGCTCAGTTGCAAGCGAATCAAGGAGTAGGAGCAGCTCCATGAATTCTGTGGACAGCAGCTGCAGTTTCATGACCAGCGGAGATCAAACCTCGTTGGAAGTGCAGAGAGAGGGACAGCGGTTCAGTGTGATTAGCTCTGAAGATTTTGACCAGGAATTGATTGTCAAGCCGATCAAAGTGAAAAAGAAGAAGAAGAGAAGACTTGGTAAGAAATTGGGGAACAGTTTTCCTTACAAATGGTTTCAGTTTGGGTATCTTCTGTTTGGCATGTAAGTAAGTTACAAGCGTGCTTGTGTGCTCCCTCTTAATGAAAGCAAGTTTTGTTGTTGCTTCATAAGAACATAACAAGAGCCCTGCTGGATCAGGCCACAGGTCCATCTAGTCCAGCTTCCCATATCTCACAGTGGCCCACCAGGTACCTCAGGGGACACGCGAGACAACAGGATGCCTGCATCCTGTTGCCACTCCCTTGCACCTGGCATTCTGAAGTAGCCTACTTTTAACGTAAGGAGGTTGCACCACCCATCATGGCCTATAGCCCACAATGGATTTTTCCTCTTGAAATCTGTCCAATCCCCTTTCAAAGGCAGCTAGGGTTTGGAATGCTTTGGAATGGGTTACTCTATGCTTCTAACAGTTTGAGCAGTTTTTGCATATCTTCCTCCCCCTTCCATGGATACATCCATTCATGACGGAGCTGCTTAAATGCCAGCTCTGTTGGTCCCATTTACAGCAAGACTGAGGGCCCAATCCCATCCTTCGTTCCAGCACTGATGCAGCTGTAATGCAGCCCTGAGTTAAGGGAACAAACGTTCCCTTGCCTTGAGGAGGCCTCCGTGACTGCACCCCTCACTGCAGGATGCAGCTTGTGCCCCATTGGCAAGGCTCCATCAGCACTGGAAAGTTGAACAGGATTTGGCCCTGAATTGACTTAACATTCCCCTCACCCAGTTAGTGAAAGCATTAACGTTTTTAGTTGACATAATTCGCCAGTTTTCTATGTTATTTGGACCAACACAATACCTGTTTATGTAAATGTATTTTAACCTGGAGGCAGCCCTCCAATGTAAAAACAATTCAAATCTTTGAGTGTAAAATCAGGTCCCCTGACCTCAGAATGCCTTTTAAAGTCATATAAATTTCACTTTCAGTTTTGCTGAAAAACCAGAAGTCATGGTTTTTTTTTGTTCTAACAGTCATTCTGAGGTCTGCAGAGGCAGTGAGCACATGACATGCACATGACCTCTGCAGGTCTCAGAAGAGGCTCCAGGTTGGCTGGCTCCGCGGGTTCTGAACCCAAGGATATTCAAGCCATGGATGCGGAATCCGCAGGTAGTGAGGGCCACCTGGACCGCATTCATCATTCAAAGTGTTTAGTCCTTAACAACAATCTTGGAATATAGGTAGGTTTTATTACCCACATATTGCGAGATGGACTCAAACTGGGGGATGACCTGATTTGTAGCTTAATTTCTCACTGCGTTGCGCTGCAGCAGCCAAGCCTAACACCCATGTTCCAAATGGGAGAAGCCATTGCTACTGTTAGAGCACATTTTGCACATAGCTGGTCCCAGACTTAGTCTGTGCTATCTCCTGTTACAGACTTCAAGTAGAAGGGCCAGGAAAGACCTCTGTCTGCCCTGGAACTCTGGAGCACATCTCTAGTTATCTATAACTAGTTATCTCTAGTTATCTCTCCATTTGAAGAAGTCTTTTGTAAAGATGCTCTATATTGTCGCTAGTTTATTTGTATAAGCAGATTCATCTGTTTCACTTTTAATATCACCATTGCATTGGTAACCGGATCCAGGTCTGACTGATCCAAGTAAGGAGGCAGTTTGGTGCACTAGCCCAAGCTGAGCAATGGCATTCCAAGCCACAACCGTCCTGGTTCAGTGCTGGGTCTAGGAGTACTCCCAAGCCATGAACCTGGTTCTTCAAGGGCAGCGCAACCCCTTCCAAAGCAGGGTTCCATATACCAGGTGGGGCGCAGATGCAATTACGGTGATGTTGTGGTGATGTTATCTCATCAGCACAATTGCTTTTGGGTAGGGAGGTGGTAGTCAGATGTGTCCCCCGGCGGCACATCCTTCAGGATTGCCACTGGGTCTCCTGAACCCACATTGGACAAGATTTGGCTCAATCTGAAGCCTCCAAAGGTGACCAGAGCTGACCTACAATCATCTTCTAAGGTGTAGCCTCCACGGGTTGCAGAAGAGCTTCTAGAGGTGACAGAAGGGCACTTCTGGTTTCGCCAAAAATTGGAGGTGGCATTCTGACACTTTTGGGGGCATTTCTGAGGCCTGGCTGCCTACTGCCTTTATAGGTCTCAGAAAGGCCTCCAGAGGTCCTAGAAGGGAACTTCTGGTTTGGGGCCATGAATCAGAAGTACCCTTCTAGGGCCTCAGAACTGTTCCAGATGTGACTGGAGACAGGCTCTGGTTGTGTTCAGAGCCCCAATGGGCCAGAAGACAACAGATTTCATTATCCATAATTTTCTGTATCTGTGGAGGGTTCCAGACGGAATGTGATGGACGGAATAAAACCCTGTGTGCACCACAGATCAGTTATAAATTTGTTGTTGAAATCTATTCCCTCCATTGATTACATTTCTTGTCTTCTTTATTCCACCCCTCTCACCCCCCCCCCCCCATCTTTTTGCAATTGTGCGTGAGCTTAGAAAATGGGACCAGACGAAATCCCGGCTCTCTGGAAAGCACGCCATATTACGAGCATGAATGCTCCGCTGATAGTCCTCAGTCTGTGTATGCAGATTCATTCTCCATTAATTCTAGCTTGATGAGCAGCATTGTAGACCGCTTAAGCCTGGGGGGTTCTGTGGACCAGGAGAGTATACAGAGTGGTGAATCTCAGAATGTTTTGCGAGAGGAAAATGGCTCTGAAACATTCAGTGTACTTCAGTCCCCGGAATCGGTAGCTGACTTGACTCCCGAAGAAAATAGTGTTGCACCTGAACTGCTGAAACTTCCTAACGGCAAGAATGAAATGGGTCTGTCACCTTTCATGGACTCCTTAACTTCTAATTCCTGCTTGCTGGTGGCAGAAGATAAAGTGGGTAACATTTACACTGAATGTAATTGGAACCCTCAGTCGGAGCAGACAGACTCCAACTCAAAGCACCCGTCCCAAGACAAAGAGGATTGTCTTGTCTCATGTGAAATGGAAGGCTCCTTAGATAAGTCGGATCTGCAGAGTACTTTGGATTTTGTGGAAGAGACAAGCTCTCTGAACGGAACGTTGGTAAATGTGAACATAACCTCTACTGCTGGGGAATTGATTGGGTGGGACATAGGTGTTGAAGCCTGCCCGGAGCAGCAGCAGCAGCCTGTAATGGACCCAGTCCCCAAACACCTAATTGATCATCCTCCTAGCCGTTCGGAGCAAGAGGTATATTCTCAAGACGATGCGTTACCTGGGCAGGACTTCCAGGAGGCATTAAAAGCAAAGAACTTCAACAACACTGTCGATGAATGGATAAGCAAGACTCACGATGCTAAACCTGAGAGACCGGCATCAAGTGATGAAGAGGATATCTATGGACACGGCTTGCCGTACTCATCTTCTGAAACCAGTGTGACAGACATGGCAGGCTGCCTTGCACCTCAGGATAAAGTCAGGACAAGCATAGAGGAAGGAGTGCTTGTGAAGTCTGATCAGGTATGTGTCTGAAGACACAGCTGCAACTCTCTGTCACACATACATTCACACACACAGGGTTCTTTGCACGAGCAGGAGGACTTCTGCCCATGAATGACACAATTCTTGCAGTGGATTCCCCCTCCTGCGACAGCCATCTACATCACATCCACAGGAATGGCTTTGGAAGGGGCTGCCGCAGGGCGGGGAGGCATTTTTTTTAACAAGCTGAGTTCTGTACACATGCCTCTCGATCCAGCTCATGGATATATTACACCAATGAAACACATTTAGGCTGTTGAAGCCAATTTCCTTCGAGCTGACACTCTGCTGGAGCACTTTCAAGCATCCCAGCTCAATGTTGCTCTTGCCAAAAGCCACTTTTAAAAAAAAAATGACTGCAATTGCAAAGCCAAAATCTAGCAACTGGAATATATTTTTAATTAAACAATAGAGGCAGTGAAAGGGTAAGAAAACCCTTAGCTATTGGAGATCAAATGCAACAGAGGGTACTCCTTGGATATACACAGTGTTGGAGAAACTGTCTTGTTTTCTTAAACTTAGCAATTATTATGCCACACCATTCTAATTTCTGAATTTTTAGCAGAAAATGCCCACATGCATTTTCAGACTGATTTGGCACCCATCGACTTGAGGAAACTTGTTCTTAAATGGCCGTTTGAACTTTGAAAATTCTGACGGAACCATCAAACTATGTACTGAACAGCTTAGCTCTGTGAATTACAGCGCTAGTGTAGCCATGAGATTCTCTAGAAATTACTGTCAAGAACATTTATATGCCACTTTTCAACATAAAAAGTTCACAAAATAATTTACAGAGAAAATCAAATTTGTCCCATCACAATCTTACAGAAAACCAGCAATAGTCACTAGGAAAGAAAATGCCCTGGGGTGAATAGAGTCCAATCCTAATTAACTTTCTGGCACCGGTGCAGCCCTGGGTTAAGGGAACAAATGTTCCCTCACCTTGAGGTGAGATACACCGTGGCCCGGCCACATCGAATCAGGAAATTTGGTTAGGATTAGGCGGCTGTTTTCCCTCTCTTAAATATAAGAGGAGCATCACTTGGAAAAAAATGCCTCTTTGCCCACTTAGCAAGTTATGAGACTATTAGGTGCCAGTGTAGGTGATAAACGCTGAGTGATTCAAAAGGGACATAAGTGTGTGTGTATGGGGGGGATGTTGCTAGTCTTCCAAGAGATTGCAGCCATTGAACAAAGAAATGGGTTTAGAGACCAATACACTAAAATTGCATTTTTTACGACTTCAGAATGTTACTCTTTTCTTAACCTATAAAGTTATTTCACCTTATTCTAACTCTCCAGTCTTTAGTTTGCAGAAAGCTGGATGGGCTATGCAGGTCCTGGCTATGGAATACTGAGCTTGGTCGTCTCTGAGAAATATATTTGGTGTCTCGATTACAAAGGTGGCTTGTATTGTAGCGCTTTGCCTACTGCAGGGCTGCGCTGGCAAAAGTTTGAAGAGAATGTCCAGCAGGTGGCAGTCTCCCCTTCAGGTTGGTTAGCCCTGCATTTTTGCCTTTTCTGCACGGCTCAAAAACGAGGTTTGCATGGATCTGTGAAAACTTAAGTGCTGTCAGCTCCCTCTTGCTTTTATTTCTCTCGTCTACATGGGTAGTTTTATAGCAGACAAGGTCAATACCTGAGCATTGGTATAATTATGGTCAGTTTGCAAAATTTGATGGCAGAACAAATGCCATTCACAGTGAGCCTGTGGCCTAAACAGTGGTGTACCAAGAGGGGGGTCACAGCAGTAGGTTTTGCAAGCAGCTGCTCACACTCCTTCATAGCCATTTGTACCCAGTGTAGCCTCCGTTTCACTCTAGCTGCTGGGAATGGCTCCAAAGAGGAGTGGAAGTTCTTTGGACATGCAGGCTACTACTTTGGTACTCTTCTCCCCCCCCCCCCAAAGCAATAGGCTGGAGTTGGGGATGCTTTAGGTTGCCTTTTGTAAAATCTAGTGGTAAAACTCCTGAACTGTACCACGTCAGGTTTGAGCAGGAGTGGTTAGATTATGTTCCTGCTCCCCCCCCCCGCCCCGCAAGAAAGAGAAAGTCTGCCTATATCCAGAAGCATATTGGGGTGGTGGTGGTAAGGCAGCCTTCCCGTTGATGTGCTGATGCTCTGTGTGGAGGGAGGGTTGGACAGGGAGAGAGCATTCAAGCAACCATGTGGAATCGGGAACATAGAATCTATCACACGGTTTATCGGTCCGTTCCTCTGCTCTGCGTTCAGTGGCTCACGCCTGCCACTTGAGCTTTGTCTTGTCTCTGGGAACGTTTCAGCTGTGTTGAAGTGCAACTTTAACTATTAGTTTTCGTTGCTTAGAATGGAATTTTTGAAGTGGCCAAATCCTGGCTTCTACATCTGGCTTGATGACTGTATTTTGAGGGGGGCGGCAAACCCCTCTGTGTATCCCTTCCACTGTAAAAGTCGGTCCCCTGGAGGTCTTTCAGGCTCTAAGATAACTGTGACTAGTGGACTAAATTGGAGCAGTGCAGAAGGCGGAGACAGGGTTATCTTGCCGCAAATGTGATTCATCTGTTCAATGTTCCTCAGGGACTCTTCTCTGGAAGGTTGAACAAAAAACCAGTAAGGCCTTTGCCTGTGGAAAAGTCACGATAAAAGGAAAGCGTCACTGGTATGAAGCGTTGCCCCAAACTGCGTTTGTGTCCTTGAGTGATGACACTGCCTGGATTATCAGGACAAATGGTGATCTGTATCTGCAGACAGGTACTGAAACTGATGGCATTTCAAGTTGTTCCAGTGGCATTACAGGGAACTCTCAGGTTCCTTGGAAGTTTATGGGGGGAAGGGGTGTCCCTCAGTGAGAAAATCTAGAAAGGCAAACAACCTTTCCTAAAAAGCAGCGTAAAGTTGGTTTTTTAAAAAAAGGTAAAGGTTTTCCCACTCCTGAATGGTCTAGTTGTGACCAACTGTAGGGGGTGGTGCTCATCTCCGTTTCTAAACCGAAGAGCTGGCGTTTGTTCGAGGACAAGCTTCTGTGGTCATGTGGCAGGCATGACTATACTCCAAGGCACATGGAACACGGTTACCTTCCCACCAAAGTGGTCCCTATTTATCTACTCACATTTTTACATGCTTTCGAACTGCTAGGTTGGCAGGAGTTGGGACAAGCAGTGGGAGCTCACTCTGTTGTGTGGTCTTGAATTGCCAGCCCTTCTGGTCAGCAAGTTCAGCAACAGCGGTTTAACCCGCAATGCCATTGCCCAAATATAACTTGAACACATGGACTCCCTGATCTTGTGGTCCTAACCACTTTATGTAATTGGGAGCAGGTCAGTTTTTATGGCAAAACTAACTCCCAAGTTTCAGGTGACTGGCTAGAGCAGGAATTTTCCACATTTTTCTTCTCGCAGCACACTGACCTTTGTGGGCTTCACCGCTTGTGATGTCGCTTCTGGGAGTCTTTTCTGGGTTCTATGGCTTAAATTCGAGGGCAGCTGTCTAACAAATTGGCTGTTCCTCTACTGGCTCTGTTACTAAAGGTTGGGTATCCCTTATCCGGACTGCTTGGGATGGAGTCTGGATTTCAGAATAATTGCATACATATAATGTATGCTTCCCCTTGCTCTTTCCACTGTTACCCATACTGATGTCTGTTGGCCTTGTTGACATTTTTCAACAGTGGCACATACCACAGAGCAGAGAATAGAACTTACAGCCTGTACTTGTGTATTTTATCTGGATTGTGGCTGTCCAGTTAAGAGCTCATCTATCAGTACAGGCAACCTTAGGAAAAGAGCTATAGAACCCAGAAGAGTTTTTTGTCTTTTTTCAATCGCTGTGCTCCAAACCAATGCAGCATACCTGTAGACCTTTCGGGACACACCAGTTGAAATCCAGCAAGCTTGACAATCAAATGGCCACCAAAAATGCAGCCGTTAACCATGCCTGCTATGGAGGGAGACTCACAAGCCTGCTAATATGAGTAGTTTTTACCTGCTGGATTGATTTCAGCACAAGGAAGGGTGTATACTACTTTAAAATGTTAAATTATTCCACATCACTTAAGTTCAGTCTGTATGTACAGTGGACCCTCATTATCCGCAGTGGTTCCGTTCTAGGAACCCAGCAGATAAAGAAAACGGCAGATATTAAAATCTGGTTTTCAGGGGGCCCCCCTCCTCTGAACCTGACCGAAGCCCAGCTACAGTTGGGTTCAGAGAGTACAGGTGGATCCTCCCCAGGGGTTCAGCATCTGCAGATGCTGAAAAGGTATCACTAAAATTTTCAATCTGTGATAACCTGTGTAAGATTAGGGTCCTAGAAATAACAGACCACATTCAGGCACCACATTTTAACTCCCCCCCAAACCTGTAATTAAAAAAAGGTAAAGATTTCCCCACAACCGAATGGTCTAGTCGTGACCAACTGTAGAGGGCGGTGCTCATCTCCGTTTCGAAGCCAAAGAGCCGGCGTTGGTCCTAGGACAAACTTCCGTGGTCATGTGGCAGGCATGACTATACGTCAAGGCACACGGAATGCCGTTACCTTCCCAATTTATCTATCTACTATTTACCTACTCGCATTTTAGGTGCTTTCGAACTGCTAGGTTGGCAGGAGCTGGGACAAGCGCGGGAGCTCATTCCGTCGCGCAGTCTTGAACTGCCAACCTTCCGGTCCGCAAGTTCAGCAACAGCGCCACCATGACCCCCCAAAACCTATAATAGATCACCCCATATTAACTGTGGTTAAGTAGACTTCATTTTTTTTAGTGAAAACTTGAGTTGATTGCAATTTAGTCAGACTTGATACTCTGTATTTTGCTTCAAGGCTTGAGTGTGGATCGCCCCTGTGCCAGAGCAGTAAAGGTGGACTGTCCATATCCACTGTCGCAGGTTGCAGCCAGGAATAGCATCGTCTGGGCGCTGACGGAGCAGCGTGGCCTTCTGTACTGCGAGGGTATGAGCAGCTTCTGTCCTGAAGGGGAGCAGTGGAAAAGCGATATCGTCAGGTGAGCCTTGCTTAATCAGGGGGCATGTTCTGCAACAGTTCTCTTTCGTCATCCGAGTTTGGACTGGCACGTGTTTAGAGAGCACATGGCACCATGTGAGTTGGCCCGTTTTCTAATCAGGGCAGAATGTTTCACTGACCTTCTGTAACATGGCAAAAAAAAAAAATTGCCCTCTTTTGAAACCATGCAGTAAGAGTAAGCATCTAGGCATTTAAATAGCCATTGCTGAATTAGTGCAGGAATATACCAGTTGTCACTGAAGGCTGCACAGTCTTAAGTTTGATCAAGCTGTGTGCTTCGGTAGCTGCCTTGGAAAATATATTTATAAATTTATTAATGCTTGTATAATCAGGGCTGTGCTAAAATAATTCTGCATTCTGTTCAAAGAAAAGCTGAACTCCACTGCCCATAGAAGCTTGTCCAGTATTTTTCTCCCATGCCTTTTTCTCTCTTGAGAATTTGATATGTCTTATGTGGTTTAACTGTACTGGTGGTTCTTAAGCAGAATGTATTGGCAGGTTGATGAACTGTTTCATATTATTGTCTTGCTGTAAAACAGCCGGAAGGCAACTTACAAAAGTAGAATGATGTTAAAAATATGATGTGCAATTCTAATCAAACAAGAGTTTTAAAAGCCATTAAAGTACCTCTTATTATCCTATTAAAAACCCAAGGGAACAGGATTATTTCAAACTGAGAGCAAAGGATAACAGAGTTGGTGACTGTCTCCAGGGAAAGGAAGAGTTCCCTAATTTATGTGCAGTCCCAGAAAATGGCCTTGTTCCAGGAGCCACCCACTCGACTTCAAAAGATGAGAGTGCCTGGAAAAGGTCTTTTTCTGATCTTGAGTGACAGGCAGGGTCATGTGGGGGGACTTTTGTTGACATTGTACAGGCTAGACAACCTATAATAAGTTTAGCAGTTTCCAGTGTCTGGTTTGTACCAGTTAGCAGTTGCTTGTAAATCACCAAGATGGCTAGTGGCACAACCCAGTATCTCTTTCCCATTAAAATCAATGGACCGCTCATTTGTTTCCATGAAGTCCCATTTGGTTTCTTTCAGTGGGCCTGCTTTTAACGCCCCGCTTTTGGTGGGCTGCATTTCTCTACCCCTATGAAACGGGGGTGGCCAGTGCAATGAAGGGGATGTGGGGTGGAGGTATCGCCCTGTTGGGGGTGGGAGACTTTAATGACCATACAGAGGCTCCCAGGATAGGTTTAGCTCAGGACTCCATGGCAGCTGTGACAACTGTGAGCCTGTCTCGGTCAACAGCTGCCCCAGCGCATGAAGCAGGGTGCAGCGTAAACTTTGTCTTTACTGTTGTGCATATAGTTGGTGATCTGAGGGTGGAGCTGCTTGTCTTTGTCACGGACAGATAATTTCTGTCGGATGGATGGATGGATCCTTGCCCAGCCTGGGTTGTTAGGACAACCAGGGGGGATGACTGGCTGAATGGGTTGGGGGGGGGCATGAATGCATCATTGTTGTGCCCACACTGCTGAAATTAGCAGTGGCACACCTCCTGTTTGTTTGTTTTTTCAAACACCTCCCTTGGCCCTATAGTTTTGGATCATTTTCAGCTTATCTATTCAACCCTCCTCTTTTTGGACATGGTCGCATCATATATTTTACAAATTTGCGCTGGCCACAAAAAATCAGTTTTATGAATGAACTTGAATAGTAAGTTTTATTTGGACTTTTTTGGTAATCAGCACAATATGATTTAGAACAAAAGATAAATGTTCCTTTTATTAAGGAACACTGCCATGCTTAAATTGAAAAAAAATGATAGAAAATGAGTTACATATCAAATATTTTAAGTTGCTGCAGACTGGATAAAATCTTGTGGCAGGCTGTATTTGGCCCCCGGGCCGTAGCTTGGAAACCCCTGTTATATATCATTGTTAGCTACCTTGGACACCAGATTTCATAACCTGGGAAAAGGAGATGTATACATTTGCCAGTAAATAAATGCAGTTTATGAATTTTGTTTTGCAGTGAGATGCAAGCTCTAGAACCTGTGTGTATTACCCTTGGAGACCAGCAGACCATATGGGTTTTAGACATCCATGGGAACCTATGGTTCAGAACTGGTGTTTGTTCAAAGAAGCCGCAAGGGGACGATAACCACTGGTGGCAAGTAGGCATTCCTGGTTCTCCTTTCAGTAAATGTGGAGGGGCCATAGCTCAGTCGTACAGCATGTGCAATGTCCTGGTTAGCACAGCTATTTTCAACCAGTGTGCTGTGAATGATCCACAAGTGTGCTGTAGGGGTTTGGGATGGGTCATTTAGGGTAACTGGGGGACGTAAGCCTTCCACCAGCAGCATGGTGTGCCTTGTCAATTATCAAAAAATCTCAGGGTGTGTCTTGACAATTTTAGCATGTGGCAGTGAGATGAAAAAGATTGAAAACTGCTGCTCTGGCGTCTCTACTCAAAAGGATCTCAGGTTGCACTTTTGGGAAAAGATCTTTACGAGAGACCGGGAGAGTGGCTATCGGAGTAGACAGTCTAGTCTAGATGGACTAGACACTGTGTGACTTTGGGCCAGTCTGATGCTCTCAGCCGCGTCACAAGGTTGTTGCAAGGATAAAATAGTGGTTGTGTGGAGAGTCGTGTACATTGCCTTGAGTATCTTGGGAAAAGGGCAGGATTTACGTGTAATTAATGCTTCTAAATCCTGACTTTTTGTTGCTGTGATCCTCTTGAGGAATTGTCACAAGCATGGCTGTAAAGGCAATGAATCTGAGATCACCTATGATGTGGTTTATGTGGGTTTACAGCTGGTTCCTGGCCATTAGGCCACAGCCCTTGCAAGTTAGACTCTCTCCCTCCAGTTTAGGAACTTCCTTGTGTCACAATCCACAGAGATCATCAAAAGAGGATTTTCTCTATTTAAAACATCAACCTTGTTATCTTTTCTCAGATATAGAGTTTGATGCCTTTCATCCGTTCTGCATATCATTTCTCCATGTCTCGTCTTCTCTGTTGTTCTTGGAAGACTGTTAATCTACAGCTCCTTTACTCTGTTTCAGAGCCGCCGAATGTTAATGTTGACATATCAGATGGCTCACTGTGGAGTTACAGCCTTTGTTTGTTTCTCATGCTCTGGTTCTGTCAAACTTAGGTTTGAGAGGTGCTGGAATGTAGTTTTCCAGGACTGACAAAAGCGAAGTACTTTGACGTCCCAATGCTTTCATTTGGAGAGTTGACACTTATGCCCAAGTTTCTCTTTGAAATCCATGGGACATTTTATAAAGTGGCTTGACCCTGGTTGGGATTGTGCCGAGGTGGGGAGGGGTTCACAGTTCCAAAAAGTGTGAATAGTGAAAGACTGGCTACCATTGGAAACAGAATGCTGACCTTAAGTGGGCCCTTGGTCTGCTACAACAAAACTGCTTGTATCGTGTTGTAAACTGGTTGTCTAACTGGGCTAACTGCTGCTAAACCCCTGCTAACTGGGCAAGAGGCACTTTTTCAAGTGGTGTCCTCTTATATTTAGCAGGGGGAGAGCAATTGTCCCTCTTCACCCCAGCACAGTGTCTTTCTCGTGGCTGTTGCTGGGGGTGTTCTCCATTCTTTTAGATTGTGAGCCCTTTTGGGACAGGGAGCCATTTAACTTTAATGTTACTATTTGCCTGTAAACCGCTTTGTGAACTTTGTGTTGAAAAGCGGTATATAAATACTAGAGATTGATTGTCTTGCATATTTCTGTCATAGGTAAGCATCACGGATTATGTCGTCTTTGACCAGAGCAGCCTTTTCCAGACCATAATCCAGGCGACCCAGACAGTTGCCACGGCAGCCCAGGCCCCTGTTGAGAAGGTCGCGGACAGGCTCCGCACTGCTTTCTGGTCTCAGCAGCTGCAGTGTCAGCCAAGCCTCCTCGCAGTCAACAGCAGTGGCGTCTGGATCTCCTCTGGGAAGAACGAGTTTCATGTCGCAAAGGGGAGCCTAATAGGTAGGTGCAGTTTTGATGTTGTTGCACATTTAGTAGCACAGGGATGGCTCTCAGTTCCTACCCATTACTTTCTTAGGTGATGCTGCACCCTTGCACTACCCTGTCCTCTTGATGTAGCTTTTCCCACCAGCCAGTTCGGGGACAAGGCAGCCATTATAGCATTGGAGAGTCTTATCAGGAGTGCAGGACTGACTCATAGCCAGAAGCTGAGATCCTGGCACATCGTGAATCCCTGTTGCCCATGTCACAAATGGACCACCTCCTAGTATGTTGTAGAATATATTATTAATTACATTTATAGCCCACCTTTTTTTCTGGAGAGCTTAATGCACCTTATACTTACATAGCTTGTTTCCTACTCAGGCTTTGACCAGAATCCGGCCCTGAAATAAATCCAGTGTACTACTTTAAATTTGTATTATTTCATGCTGGATATCCCATGCTACCATTTTTTTCTTAAAATCCCCCACCTTTTGGAATGCACTTTACGAGAAAGATTGTGTTTCAGAGGTTTTAAACGTTTCCCCTCTGTTGGCTAGCTTTTAACCCCAATACGTTGTGTGTCCACTTTGTAGAGAATAGATTGGAGCCAATGAGTCTAATGAAAAGGGGCACGATGATTTGCTTCCTGCGGACTGGAGAGCGATACTTTTAGCACCGTTGTGCTGTATTGTTGATTGCTTTGCAAAATGCTTATGAAAATATTTTGCAAATTGAGATGTACCATTGAGACATAATGCAACAGAAGGTTGGATCCAAAGGAGTATGAGTGGAAGGAAGTTAATGCAGGTGAACTTCCTCATGCCCTTGTCACCACAGCTGTTTCTTTGAAATCCATTCCTATGGGCCCCTTTGGAACTGGATGATATAGGGGCAGAGGGCTATAGCGATGGGAAGGGGAGTCTCATTGAAAATCAATCCTTCTCCAACACCTTCCATTCATGCAATAGCCCCTTAGGATCCAGTCTTTTGCCTGTAACTGTACAGTCCAGGCCTCTAATGTAACCGGCTAGTCAGGCTACCATTTAAATCCCAGTAGTCCCGGTGCCTAGGAAACTGCATGGTCATAACCTTGGTGATGCGCAACATATCTGGAAGCTTTATGACAATGTTGATTGTCCTAGTTTCATTTTTTCATTTTAAAAAATACTCTGAAAGCCTCACAATGCTACAAATACTATCCGGCCATGCCTTCTGTGGCCAGTGGGCATGCTGCCATCTTTCTGCACCTTCTCCAGGAATTACAGTGGTCCCCCCCCCATCTTTATGTTCGGACATTGTACATTGCCTTTCTATCGCTCACAGTTCAAGTGTGCGATTCATCTGATCTTACTACAAAAATCACCCTAGGGCAAAACGTTGGTGTGTCCCAGAACGAGTTCTGATTGCAGAACTTGAGTTTTCTTCCCTCTGTGCTGCTTCTCCCTTCTGTTCCCCCTCCCACCCCACCTTTTAGTTTTATATACAGTGCACTGGTTTGTGATCAAGAGGACGTAGTCTTCAGCTGGCCCCTCTTGTCACCTCCTTAATCAGGACATGGCCCCCACAGAGTCAAGGGAAGGGATTTTAAGGTGGGGCGTTGGGGGCAGCTTTGGCCTAGAAGAGCCCTTTTTCCTTGTGCCACTGCATGAAGGAGGTCTGCAGCCTGCATGCCAAAGAACCTCAGGAATCTTTCCACAGCCAAGGATGGGGTCGCTGTGGCTGCACTTGGAGGACCTGCCCTTTCTGGATTGCATTTGCTGCCCCTAAGCTTCTGTGTCCTTGGTCCCCACAATCCTGCTTTCCACCATAAAGCTGCTTGGCTTATTCGCGTACAATATCTAAAGACTTCCCATCTTGAGGGGCAATTCCCCCATGAGCATGACCTGGCAGTGCTGAAATGAATGCTTGTTGTGCAAGGCTGCTGTCCCAAGCCCCAGCAAAAGCCCTTTGGTTTAGCTGGCACTTGCTCAGGGACCCATACAGCGTTCAGCAGTTCTTACTCAACAGCGATTCATTTTGGCAGAGGCCACATGTGATACGTTCCTACAGGGATCGTTCCATTGCTGTGAGAGCCCTGAGACATCCTTCAATAAAAGAGCCATGAATCTCAGTCACTGATTCTGAATTATTCCCAGGATATTGCACTAGGCTGTTGCTGCATCCTATCTGGCTGAAGTGGGAATCATTAAACTGGGAATAGAAATGGTGGAATTATCTTCCATGGGGCGGGGACACTCCTGGGGAATTGCAGTGAGCGTGATTTCATTGACCATGGTTTCGTCCTAGCCAAATCCAAGGGTTTGGCCAGGACATTAGAAAGGGAACATATGCCTGTAGTAGCCAAGATACCCCCCCCCAAAAGGAGATCCTGTCCAGGATTCAAGCTCATTCATCAGCATGACAGATTGCAGTGAGCTTTGTGGAGTTCTGCATAGGAACTTATCCAGAATAATCTCCCCCTGTGCTTGCTTCTGAGTTTAACTGGACAGGAATGTTTCAGCATAGACTAAAATGTGCATATGAACAGGCTTCCAGATGGGAACCATCTCTCTCCTGCTGGATAGTTCCAAGGCAATAGATTTGGCAAGCCCAAGAGGTTGTTCAGGTGTTGTTTTGACTTTCTAGGCCAGGAGTGCGCTTGGTTCCAATGTTTTGAAGGGGAAACATATGCAAGAAGACTTCATTTGAGGGAGTTGTGGAAGGCATACGTGCAACACGGATAGGAAGTAGTGTGTTCTCGCAACAAAAGCTTTCTTACATTTTCCACCATGGCAGGAGAAACCTATCAGGTGGAATGTATTTGCCACATTACCTGCCTAGTTCTACAAAGCAAAATGTGTTCATAATGAGTAGATTTGTAATACAACATAAGTAAATTACATTGTCATTGTTTGCAGGCAAATAATCAACCATAAATGCAGAAGTCTGGGTATCTACCCTCCAGATAAGATGCATTGTGACATAGTTAAGAGTCAGACCAGGGAAAATCAGGTTCATATTTCCATCAGTTGTGAAGCTTGACTCCTCACCTTCTCTCAGTCTAGAACTACCCTGCAGTGGTTTTTTTTTAATAAAACGGGGGGGGGGGAGAAACATACGCACTGCCATGAGTTCCTTGGAGGAAAAGAAACACAAAAATATAATTGAATTTTGAATTAAACGTTTCATTGGTTCTAATGGGCCTAGTTTAGATTGTCTGGTTATCCAAATTTTCTAGCATCACTTTTCAAGCAGTTCTGTTAAGTGTGTTGGAAACTTAGCCAGTGTCAGATTTTAAATCCCCTTTTGAAATTTGCTTCAGGATTGTTTTCAGACTGCCTTTATGTCACAGTTTATGTCACAGTTTTATTTCTGTTGTGGGAAGTGAATTTTATTTCATTTGTGAACCACTGTGGTCCCATTGGCAGCATTGAGAACCTTAGGTCGTTAGGCCATTGGAACATCTCAGTTCTTTGTCTGTAAAATGGGAATGTGAACCTATTTTGCCACAGTATTTTGACAGTGAATGGAAGGATTGCCAGTTTGCATCATGAACAAAACTTGGCAATTCCATACAGTAAAATTATGTGTTGGACATCTGTGCTACTGTCAGAAGCGTAAACTGACAAGTGTTTCAGAGCATTGATTTTTATTTTTTTATTTTTTGCCGGGGGGGGGGCACATCCAGGTTTAAGTCTCCACTCAGCCATGAAGTTCCCTAGGACTGCACTGCTCAAAGGGTGCTCTGTTGTGGACTGGCATTCCTTCCTCCATGTGCCACAGACCATCTCTCACAAACATGTGTGGCACACACAGTTGGTACTGGTTTGCAGTACATAGGCTTACCTGGTCTTCTGGCTTCTCGGATCCTCTTGCAAGGCTTGGCATATGTCTAAGTCTTTTGGTAAACCTCAAGAGACTCTGAAAAGCTGGAAGAAAAAAGAGCCAGGAGCTATACTGCAGACTGGCAGCAGGTGGCTTGTGGATCAGCAACTGGTCCACAGACCACACTTTGAGAAGCACAACCCTAGGGCACTTTGGTAAAGTCAATTTGACTTACCCAGACCACAGCTAAACTAAAATTATGCGGGTTGTATAACTTGTTTTTTTAAAGTAAAGCCTCACAAAAGTCTAGCATGTGTGAATCATTTCATAGGAGAAAAATGTTCAAAGGGAATTCTGAGAAATATGGGAAACATCACCGTGAACATTCAAATCCATAGCAATCGTCATTGCTTAACTAAGATGGAAACTGAATTCCAGAATATCTAGTGTATAAGCTTAAATCAATTTTGTCATGCATTCCTTTAGCATTCTGACTGGATTGGGTCTGTATCTGTGCACACCGATGCAATTTCCGTTTCCTTCTCCAGGTACATTTTGGAATAACGTCGTGCCTCGTGGCACTGCTTCAGCTACTAAATGGGCTTTTGTGTTGGCTTCTGCAGCTCCAACCAAAGAAGGTAAAATCTGACTCATAGTCCTCCATGAGTTTGATATGCTTTTTCCAATCTGGATAAGGGTACACAGTCTGCCCTTTGCAGACAGGTTGATGTGTTGGTTCTGTAATAGATGGCTAAAAAAGACACAACCTTTTAAACACTGAGAAGAAGACTAGGGATATTGAGCATACCCCAAAATAAGGAAATACAAGACAGAGCTATTTCTTTCCTTACTGATAGCCTTGGCTCTGCTCTGTGAACAAAGGTGGTAAAAAGAAAATGAAGTTGTCCTAGATGGCCCCATAAACTATTTATTGACTTAGAAACCAGTTTGAAGATTCACAGATGAGTACTTCACATTATGATTTAAAAGTTTGCAACTTATTTTGTCCCATCCCACCTACCCTACTCCAAATACCAACTGGAGGAACTTGAGCTGAACTGGACTTTGGTTTCCAGATCTTAGTTGCTGTCATCTGACTCCCCTCTAGCTTATCAGTGCCCTCCTTTAAAATATGGTACCCCAAACTGGGCACAGTTTGCCTAGTGCAAAATAGAGTGAAACTATAACTTCTCATTACGTGGATCCTATGTATCTGCTAATGCAGGTACATAGAATTTTGCATTAGCATTTTGCAATCATATCACACTGTGCTTGCGTTCAGTTTGTGACTCACTAAGACACCTAGATTTTTTTCTGCTGCCAAGCCAGGTTTCCCTCATTCTATACTTGTGCTTCTGATTTTAATGTTCCTGTGCAGAGCTCATCATTTGTCTTGGTATGAACCTATTGGTTGAGCAAGTCAAGACTGTTTTGAATCCTAATTCAATCTTTCAGGATACTAGCTGTATTTCACTCACTCACTCACTCACTCACACAGACACACACACACAGACACACACACAGACACACACACAGACACACACACAGACACACACACAGACACACACACACACAGAGGCTTCCACTTGGTGTCATCTGCAAATTTGATAAGCCTCCCCTCTAGCCCTCATCCAGGTAATTTATAAAAAAATACTGCACAGCCCTGTGGCACTCCACTCGATACCTCCCTTCAGGGCAATGTGGAGCCATATAACAACACACATTGGGAATGATTGTTCAACGAGCTTTGAACCCTGACAGGAATACCATTTAGCCACATTTTATCCAGAAGGACAGCCAAATCCTTTGCTGACCAGTAGGTATGCTGTGCTCATGGTATTCTTGTGTGCCTATCAAAGAAGGATATGAGATTATTCTGGCAGGACCTGTTTTTGGCAACCCATTCTGGTTCCTGGAGATCATCCCATTATTTTCCAAGTCCTCACAGACATTTCGCTTAATAATCTGTTCTAGGCTGTCTTCAGGTACTGATGTCAGGCTGATCAGTTAGTCATTTCCTGGATTATCATCCCTTCCCCCCTTTTTAAAAGATACAGGTAGATTTGCTCATCTTCATGTCTTCAGACGCCTCACCTGTTTTATTACTGTTGTGGTTACCCGACTTGGGAAAGTCAGTTACCCCTGGAAAGTTAGAATTTAAAGGTGTGATATAAATAGTAAGAGGTAGTAAAATGTACTCGCATCAGTATAGCTAAGTTTTTCAATCTAGGAGAACTTGGGTAAATATATTTTAGAATATTAATTTTGCTTTATTTTTATAAATGCACAGATGCTAAATGAGTTTGCATGAGCAAGGATTTCTGAATTAAAATAAGATTTCACAATAATTGCTTTGTCCTTTTCTGTAGGAAGCTTTCTGTGGTTGGGCCAGAGTAACAAAGACCTGTTCTGTGTCAGCGATCAAAATCCGCAGTTCCACCCTTCAACTGTTCAGCTACCCCCTGATGGTGAGATGGTGCAGTATTCGGCCTGCCAGGATGCCATCTGGGGCCTGGATCACCTGGGACAGGTTTTCATAAGGACACTTTCACCCAATTGCCCAACTGGGATGCACTGGACCAAACTGGACCTTGCACAGTTAGGTATGTCTTCAAGCGTGCCCCATTCCGAAATCTCCAGCTTAAACAGCCATTTGCTGTGCGCACTTGATGGCTATTTATACCCAGAGTTGTTCCAAGGCTTTATGTCTATTAAGTCACTAATTGCAGATAAATTACTGTCGCTTGGGTTGACAGAATTCATGCCATGTTGATCCTAAAGTATGGGTGGGACAAAGGAAGGGAGTTGCCACCTGTACTGGGCCAATATTTGTTAGTGAAAGAAAATATTGGGATTTTTAATAAGGGGCAATGTTGCCAAAACATACGAAGAGCCCTGCTGGATTCAGGCCAAAGGCCTGTCTAGTCCAGCTTCCTATATATCACAGTGGCCCACCAGATGCCTCAGGGAGCATGCAAGACAACAGGCTGCCTGCATCCTGTGGCCACTCCCTTGGACCTGGCATTCTGAAGTAGCCTACTACTAAGGTATGTAGATTGCACAACCCATCATGGCCTATAGCCCACGATGGACTTTTCCTGCAGAAATCCGTCCAATCCCCTTATAAAGGCACCTAGGCCAGATGCCATCATCACCTCCAGTGGCAAGGAGTTTCACAGCTTAATTACCCGCAAGATGGGAATTAGGCTCCAACTGAATGATGCAGAAAGTAATGATGAGTTGGGGCCAGAATAGGAGTGGTGATGTTGCCACTGTCTTGTGCCTCCATCCCAAGTAATGATAGTTGAGAGTAAGTGGAAGGACTGACTGAGAACAAGGCTTCTTCCGATACCTTGGTGCTGTGCCCACCAGTGCCTTCAGGGTGCCCATTAATTACATTACATCAAAAAGAAGGTAGGATTTTCAAGGATTGTTATTGAACGCAGAGGCAAGGGTAGGCAACCTGATGAAATGGAGAATTAGCATAACTGTAACCCCCCAAATGTCAACTCTTTCATGCAAGTTCTCTTTAGTACTTGGACTGAGACCTGACATAGCACATGACTTGATTGGGTGCGTGCTGCTATATTCCAGAATTCCTAGAACAAAATAGAATGGGCCTTGGCAATGTGCTAGCTGCTAGCAAGCAGAAAGAATCCCTTGTGGGTGAACAACAATTAACATCTGATAAAGCCAAAAAAAAAAAAATAACCCTCAAAGTAGAGTCAGAAAGGAAGCAGAAAATGTTACTTAAGAAATGCATCTTTGGTATCAAATTGTGCTGCGCATGTAAATAAATGCCCAGCAGTGCGGAGCAAGTGATATATGACCCTTTGCTTAGAGGGCCCTGGTGCTTGCTTAGATCAAAACCAACAGCTGAACCGTTAAGCACTGAAGCCCCTGGGATCCAGCATGCTTTATGCTGCGAGGAGTAATAAGATTTTATTTTAAATAGCGCCACTGAATGTCAGACTGAGAGGAGCGGTAGAATTAATGCTGAGGACTGTTCTCCCCCTTACACCCAGCGTCGGCATTCAGCCAGCACGCTGGGCGGGAGGAATGGGTGAGCAGCAGCTCGCCCGTAGTGTCCCGGTTCGTTTCACCGTCTTCCCCGCCCCCGCGAAACTAACCGGGACGCTATGGGCGAGCTGCCGCTCACCCGTTCCTCCCGCCCAGCGTGCCGGCTGAATGCCGACGCTGCTTACACCTATTTGGAGACATGAAGGTCTTATGTAATGGTGCTAAATTAAAGACAGAATTATGGCAAAATAAGCCGTTAGAGTTCAGATACTTTGTGCTTTGTAATCCAGTTGTAGTGATTTAACTTTCAAACATCTTTGTGTCATTAGAGTACACCATATCAAGGTGTCTCACCTAATCAAGGGATCTTTGATTTTTTTTATTTTGCTGTCACGTTACTGCAGCCCTTCAGAAGATCAATAGTGTTGGTTCTGTACTATATCCTTCCCTTGCATGCTGAAAGCTGACCTCTCTTTCTTCTGCCTGTGCATTCAACAACAATTTCTGCTGTTCACACTCTAGTTGAGGATTATTCTCACTTATTGGTGAAATAGCTCTTTGAAGAGCTTAATTGCTTGAAAGGACCTTTGCACCCTCTTGTAGTTTGTTCCTTGTTCTTAGTTCACGTAGCACCCATTCAAGCCCATGGCTGCATGTGACCTCCTTTTTATCTATCAAAATTACCATTTTGATGATCTTTGCTTTGGGCAGGATCGTTCTGATCCAAGTACAGTACATTTTCTTTCCTCCTGTATTTCTACATATATCAGGATAGCATGATCTTCCACCCTGATCCAAATGAAAAAAGGATTGCTTGGTTAGGCTGTGGGCAAAAGCCGTTTTTCATATTTATTAGGAAGAGTTGTTGGACACAATGAAAAAAGGATCATTAAATGCTGCCTCTAGTAATGTTGCCCATTCATATGTTGCCCTGAATATTTGAAACAGGCAGGGTAAAAATATAAATAAAAGACCACTCTGTTGATTTATGTATCAACCTCAACAATTTTGTATGGTGAATGTTCTGTTTGTGATAATATCACAATCCCTCCCATGGAAACTTAGGGTACAATTCTATCCAACTTTCCAGTACCAACACAGCTGCAATGTAGCTTCAAAGTAAAGGAATAAATGTTCCCTTACCTTGAGAAGGCCTCCGTGAATGCACCTCCACTGCAAGAAGCAGCACACCTTTCCTTGTAGCTAGCAGTTACAAAATTTGTGAACACTTTGTGACATCACAGCAAGTCAGCCAGTAGCTCCAAACAGCCGATAAATGTGTACCAAGACTGACAATGCATCACTTTCTACCGATGTGCTTATGTCAGTTAGAGATTTTCTCAAACTGCAGTTCTCTGTCTGCTGCATAGAATCTCATGCTAAGGCATCAACACAAGTGTGAGGAGAGCAATGGGTTTGCTCTCCTCATGCCATGGGTTTGCTCCACCAACAGCACAGAGACCGCAATAGCCTATAGTGTAGTGCACAGACTTCCTTAGCGTGACAGTATAACTCAACTGTAGAGTTCAAGAGGGCAGAGCATAGAGGTAGGGACATAGACGTATTGTCAGTTGTCCTGACACCCAGTTGATCCTGCAGCAAAAGGATTTCTCAGTGGCAAGAAATGCAGTAATTCTTGGTCTCATCACTCCAGCCTATTCTAGGTTACCACTTTCAGTTTTGTAGTTAAGCGATAGCAGTGGTCTTAAACATTGGTCATGCCACAACCCCAATATATAAAGTGTGAAACTGGGGACCCACCATCAATCCAGCCTCCTTCCCTTTCTGCCTATCCGCCCAGCCCCAAACCCCTTGGCTGCCCTCTCCCTACCACTGCTACACCCTCCCAGCACTGGTCACTGTAGCCAAATATTCTTGTTAGAGAGAGCAAGAAAAAGTTACCCTGAAGCTTGGCTCTAATGAAAGCTATTTTAGCAGAATTGCTAATAACCTGAGCAGGACTGGGACCCCATCTCCTGGTACCTGATGGGGTACACCAGATGCCTCCCCCTTTACCTGGTGGTGCTCTAGTCCAGTGGTCTTCAAACTTTAATTTCTACAACTGAGGCTTTGCAACCCCATTGGGGTCCCGACCCAAAGGTTGAAGAACACTGAGCTATAGTTTCATTCTTTATAAACTTCTTACGTTCACAGGGAATTAACTACCATCATGATAGTTTGTAAGTCCTTTGCCTGCAGGTTGTGCAGCAAGATTACGCCTTCTACCCAAAGTACATCAGTGACGATATTAAATACAAGCTGACTCTTACACTGTGCTTTCCTGAAGAGTACACAACATCCAGTTATGGGATATCTCAGCAGGAGCACAGTATGTTCTGTTAATTGATGAGGTTCACTTGGCAAGGGTATAAGTTTAGCATCTCGCCAGAATACTGCATGATTACATTCTTCGGCCATTTGTTTGTGTGTGCAGCATGTTTCTTCAACGGTTACAATATGGAAGTTCTCCGCTAGGCTTATTTGCATTTTCATCTATATAACATCTCAGCTTTCTTTCAGCTTTCTTTCACACCTTCCTAAATGTAAACAACACAGCTGAGATTTCTAGGAATCCGAGCTGTATTGATCGGTGATTGACTGAGGACTTGGAAGCGTTACTTCACAGCTTTGCATTTTCTATTTTGGTCCTACGGAAAGTAGCAAATCTGTGATGCTGTCATTGCAGTGAAAATGAAAAACGTTGATTGGATAACCCTTTCAGGAGAAGGCTTCTTGCTTCCATTGCACAACAGTAACAGGAGCTGGCTAACCTTGAAATATTTATCCCAAAGCCCCATCCGGTGACCACTATTTGCTAGTAACATTTGGAATGTCAAGCACTATCGTGTATTTATAGACCTAGTTTGCAAGCACGACCAGCTCCCAAGGAGAGTTCGCTGGAGGTCATGTGAAAACTTGCCTCTCTAATTAGAAACAGAATTACGTTACATTGAGGGTTCCTCCCCCTGTTTTATTCCTGTTTGGAAAACGTTTACAGCAATGATTATAGAATACATTCTGTCCTGATGTCCTATAAGATGCTTTTAAAAAAATGCAAACATCTTTTATTTTTCTTTCTTTTAATACTGATTTTAGCAGACGTAGTTCAAGATTCGAAGCTCCATGCATGCTCTGAGGCAAACATCTCCTCAGAAGTTGGGAGAAGTAGTTGCGGGGGGAGGGGCTTAGGCAGTGAGCTGGGAACAGAAAGTTTTTTTTTTTCAATTTACCTCAGCCAACACCTGCATCTAAGGGGTGCGTGAGAGCCCCATGGAAGCCTCTACGGGGCTCCCCAAGCCGCCCACCAAGTTAAAATAACAATTGGAACCCAGTTCAGGTTTCGCAATCAAAAACCAGAAGTGGGTTCTGATAGCTAATTAGCTCTGTGAGGCTTGGGGAGTGCTGCAGAGGCATCCGTAAGGCTCCCCCATAGAGATAGAATTCACTAGAGACGGCATGACGTCATTATCTTGAAGCCACCTCAAGTAGACAAAAATGGCTGACTCAGATCATCGCCGTGAGGGAGGATTGCCGCGAATTCACAAATAAAAATCTCCCTGCAAGTGAAAACGTTAATATCAACCTTTTTAATCATGCCTGCGTGTTCTGCATACGGGTAATAAGGTTACAAATAATGTTTCTATTCCCCACCCCTCCCCCCTCTGTGAGGAACGCATGTGCGCGTTCACATTTTGAAGTCCATGCACCTGGCGCGCGCCACCTTCTATTTAACTTATTTTCGTAAGTTTTTAGTTTTATTCAGTCCTAAACAGTACGAGCAAAGCAATCTGAAATGCTTGGAATCAGGATTGTTTTGAGTATCCTCCTTCACGGCGATGATCTGAGTCAGCCATTTTTGTCTACTCGAGGTGGCTTCACTGGGCTCCTATTAAATCAACAGGCATGCCGTCTCTAGTGAATTCTCTATGGGCTCCCCGCACTCCCAGGAGGCTGGTGCTGGCTGAGGCAAGTTGAAACTTCCCCTTTTGTGCCCAGCAGCAGTGCGATCGCCGCCTTCCCCCCATCCCGCAGGGACAAGTGTTTCCTTGGCTGGTCATGACCCACCAGCTTGGGAAGCACTGCTTTGAAGCATTCACGGTCCCCCCCCCCAAAAAAAAAAAACTGGGAATGGTTTAGTTCAGATGATCCATATTCCCTGTCAACTCCAATAAGCCTATGTCCAAACTGTGCAATTGATTCCTGTTTGGTGCTGAAAGGCATAAGAGCCCCACTGGATCAGGCCAAAGCCCATCTTGTCCAGCTTCCTGTATCTCACAGTGGCCCACCAGGTGCCTCAGGGAGCACACGGGACAATAAGATGCCTGCATCCTGTTGCCATTCCCTTACACCTGGCATTCTGAAGTAGGTAGAGTCTCATTCCTTCACAGTGCACAACCCCTATTCAGGGAGAAGATAATGAACCTGTACGATGACCTTCTCTATTCACCTCAATAGAGGGGGGAATAATTTTTTATGTAAATTCTTCTGTATGCTTAGAGTCATCCTTTCCCACTGAAGCAAATGGGATTGATCTTGTATGTAGAAGAGCTCTCTGCATATTTCAGAAGCCCCACAACCACAAGGAACTGTAGGGCTAAAAGGGTGCAGTTCATGGGCAACTGAAACACTTATTTACAGTGATACTTATCAGCTTAAAGTTCTCTTGCATTAAGAGGGGAACTTCTTATCACAGTGGTTCTCAAACATTTTAGCACTGGGACCCACTTTTTAAAATGACCATCTGTCCAGGACCCACCTATTCGGACATTGACATGCTTAGCTTCAACAGGATAATTGATAAAAACCAGTGCCCCAGGACTGGTTTTTCAACAGTAAGCAGTCTTGCTTTAAAGGTCCTTTCCAAAAGGAGCTCCAGTTGGCCTCTTGTCTGCATAACGTTCACTGGCATTTAAAGACATTTTTATTCTCAATCCCGAAATCATTTTGCTAGTGCAGTGGTTCTCAACCTTTTAGCAACGGGACCCACTTTTTAGAATGACAGTATGTCCGGGATCCACCAGAAGTTGTTATGGTCATTGGGTCACCAGAATCTGCCGCTTTCCTGTTAATGCAGCAATAAGTTGGGTAATTTTTCAGACAGTTTTCAATAGCAAAGAGAATCAGAAAGAAAAAAGCCTATTTACAATCTTGACACAAGCAAAATAACCACACAGCCCTCACCCTTTCCAGTGTCCAGTCTTCCCAGATTTTCAATATGGGTGCTCTATGTGTTTTGCGACCCACCTGAAATTGACTCACGACCCACTGGTGAGTCCTGACCTACAGTTTGGGAAGCACTGTTTTATTATATGCTGTGGCACATGATCTTGGCCTTAGAAGCCTTATGGTTCTCACTGAGAGTTATTTACTGCAAGCTCATACTGATACTTCTGTCTCCCACATACCTCTTTTCAATTGATTGCAGACACTTTCATGGCTGAAGTAGCTTTTCTGCCCCCTACCATTTTCCATGCTGCATGGTCCACTACTCTGTTGGGTCTCCAAACTCATAAGTCCTACTGCTAGCTACATACTTCTTTGCTCTTTTTATCATCCCCCCAATCCTTCTCTAGTGGAGGACAGCTAGTGGAGGACAGGGAGGCCTGGCGTACTGCGGTCCATGGGGTCGCGAAGAGTCGGACACGACTTAGCGACTGAACAACAACAACAATTCTTCTCTGCTTTCCCAGCTTTGCTTTTTCTGCCCAGAGTGGTGGATAGTAGTGCAATAATTATTCCTGGTTAATTCTGAGGCCCAAATTCCATGTGACATGACATGAGAGATCCGTCACGGAACCTCTTGTTGATGTTTTCGTTTGTTGTTCTTGGTTGGAACAGCAACACTACAGGAAGGGTAGTTAACGGTTCCCCTGCTGTCTTCCTGATCTAAATGTCCCTCCACCTGAAATTGCTGAAGCATGGTATAAAACGGCGTTACTTATGTGGCTTGAACCTGACCACTACCATAGGCCAAAGCTTAAGTGTATGGTTTGATTTACTGGATGTCAACCTTCTTTAACTAGGTGCTGTGAAGCTGATCGGTTTGGCATGCGGAAATCAGCACATCTGGGCTTGTGACAGTTGCGGCGGAATCTACTTTCGAGTTGGGACACAGCCTCTGAACCCAAGCCTGATGCTTCCTGCGTGGATAATGATTGAGCCACCAGTACAGGTAAAATAACTATCCTTCTTAGTCGCTTAGAGCGCAATCCTAACCTGGAGTTAAGCCAGCATAGTTAGGCCAGCAAAGTTTGGCCAGCACAAGGGACACTGTAAAGTATGTTTGGGCCACTCTCAGAGTCATAAAGGCCAGCACACAGATGTGCACCATCCTCCCTGATTTCGAGAGTGGTTTAAATGTGCTTTATGGTGGCCTGGGCGCCAGCCAAACTTTGCTGGCCTAACTGTGCTGGCCTAACTCCAGGTTAGGATTGCACCCTCAGTGGTCTGTCTGTGGGCCACTGCCATTAAGAATTCTAGTGGGTTTTGTTTTTGTTTACAGTGATGGCAAGTCCCAAGGGCTTGGAACAGTTTAGCAAGCTTTAACAACCCTGACAAGTTGGATGGAGATGGGCGACTGAGTAGAAATGGGGCTGGGGGAGGAATGCTCCATTTCATAGTCAGAACTGGCCCATCCATGAGGTCAATTGAGACAGTCAGGCAGCGGGCACTCGCTTCCACTCACCTGCTCACCATTGCTTCTCATCCTGTTTCCTGGATTGGAAAAGGAAAAGGAAGGGGCAGAAGTGTGGAGGAGGATGCCCTAGCTCACTGCTCTTGGCTGCTCTGTCGTTCCTTTTCCAGTCCAGAGAACAGAAACTAGCACATCACCAGGTAAGGAAGGGGCATATTGGATGCCTGGGCCAGCTCTGCTCAAATTACGTATTTCTGGTTGGTGTATAGTTGAGTCTCAGAGTTACTAACACATTGTAAATTGAGAGTTCCATGAGCCTAAACCGTTGGACAGCCCAACCCTGAGCTCCCTGGCTGCCACAAACGCAGCGTTAGCCAAACTGCTACAGCTGCATCCAGTGGCAGCCATGCAACCACCAAAGGCTCCTTGAAGGAAGGGAGTGTTTCTCCCCTTCCCCGGATAAGCCTGGAGCCCCACTAATGAGCCACGTGTCTGTGCCTGCTGCAACATGGAGGTCAGGATGCGGCAGCAAAGGTCACTGCCAGTCCCTCCCCTGCCAAGATCCGCCCTGCCCGGAATCGGCACAACGCCGACATCCAGTTCACTTACTAGCAGTCATTGTCTCCTCCCGGTGGGGCGCTCCAGTGCTGCAGCAGTGCAGGCGCTGAACTCTTACTGCCCATGCTAGACATGCCTTACGGCAGTGTTATTCAAACTGTGGGTCAGGACCCACTTGGTGAGTCAGGACCTGATTCAGGTGGGTTGCGGAAAGCTGGGAGCAGCCATCTTGGAAACTGCTGACCTAACTCTTGTTATATTTCTTTTGTGGGTGTTAATAGTTTCAATTTTCAAGTGAGGGATTTTTTAAATTCTGTTTTTATTTCAGTGCTTTTACATCATATTTTGCCCTAATCTTGCTTTCTGTCAGGGATGTTTCCTGGTTGTACAATTGCTGCAGCCCAAGAATGCCAATTTGCGTATCAGGAATGTCATTTTATTTTGTTACAATGACAGCACTTCCTGCTTGATGATGTCACTTCCTGCCACAACATCACTGCCAGGTTAATGACATCACTTCCGGGGGGTCCAGATACAAGTGCCATTTTAAAAAGTGGATCCCGGTCTGAAAGGTTTGAATACCACTGCCTTACAGCATGTTTGCAACACCAGCACGGACAGTATACTCCTACTGTCCACACAGAGGGCTCAGGATTGAGCCCTGGAACACCTTCTCACTCGTCCATGCGTTTGTCGGCCAAGGAAGAGTGAGCATTCTGTTCGGAAGGTGTGTGTGTGTGGCTGTGTCTTCCCGGTCTGTGTAGTTTAGCTTTAAAAAGCTTTGTGCACCTTGTACCTTCGCTGGGTGTATCTTCCATCAGAGGGAACATTGAAATGCCAAGAGAAGCATCGTTGCTGTACAATGGCTGCTAGAAGAGCTTGTGCTTTACTTGTAATGAGGGTTTTTTCTTAGCCAGTATGGAAAAGGAAAAGGCAGAAAAGCCAGCTATGGCACTTTCAAAACAATAGAAATATTAAAAAGCTGGCACAGTTTCCAAACCCTTCTCCTGTACTATTTATTTGTCCTCACGATAGGGCAAATACCTAGTTTTTGGTATCTAGAGCAGCCATTCTCAACCACTGTGCAGGAGCACATTGGAGGGCTGCAAATGGTCTACAGGTGTGCCATGGGAATTAGGGGGAAGGGTCATTTATTAGTAGGGGATGGAGCCCCACACCGGCATCACAGTGTGCCACGTCAATTGTCAAAAAGCTGATGGTGTGCCTTGACAATTCTAGCACCTTGCCAGTGTGCCGTGAGATGAAAAAGTTGGAAGACCTCTGATCTAGAGTCTCTCAATTCAAAATAAATGACTAACAAACTTCATCTTAAAGCAGCGGCTTGACCATTTTCAAGGTTTCTAAATTAAATATAAGTCGGGCATAAAAGAAGAAAAGGCCCTGCTGACCAATGTAATTCTTGTCTGTGTGTAGTGCAAGGAGATCAAAGAAGCAGGGTATGATTTGATTTTGCAATGGGGTAAGTGTTGCAGTTTCACATCTCACAGTCAAGAACTGGCTGAAACTGGCA
>JAJKFI010000033.1:8748670-8779973 GCA_029204185.1 Lerista edwardsae
GTCTCCAAGCCCCCAACTCTGCTACTATTTACACAAATACACAACAGTAAGGAGGGGCAGAACCACTTGTGGAACACAAGGGCTTGCTGTATATGATGCAAGTATGAAAGGTGAGTTTCACGGGGAGTTTGGAAGGTGAGTGTGTGAGCATTGCACGTCTTTGAGCAATGGATACTGTACCAGGGATTTCTTCGGAGTAGGAGCTTGGGCCACCCAACAGATGCTCAAGCTCCTCAAGATGCCCATCTTACTGCTTGAGTTGGATCCCCACTAGTTCTTCAGCAGTGGAAGAAGTTGCAGTTGCATGGGGAGGGCAGATTTTCACTGGTTCCCCTTTCCCTCTAAAGTTCCCCACTACAAAAATGTGCATATAAGGGTCAGCTTACCTTCATATGGGTCTCAGGAGGGTGAAGATTCCTGGAAATTGTCCCTTCTCCTCCCTTGTCACGGAAGAGAAGAAATTGTAGTTGTAGAAGAGAGTGTAGTTCATGAACGTGGTATAAAACCGTAATAGGTGAAACTTAAGGCCCAGTCCTACTGTCAGTGGTGCCAGCGGTGCATCTCAGTGCCAGGAAGCCCCATAGCGGTAAGGCCTCCAGGTTTTACACAGAGCAAGGATAGAAGAACAAATTTGGTGTAACCCCGAGGAGGCTTCGATGGCTCCCTGTCACCACAGGATACAGTGGCGGCCATTTTGACACTCCTGTTTCTCTGGGCGCAGCCAGGGCTTAGAACATAAGAACATAAGAAGAGCCCTGCTGGATCAGGCCAAAGGCCCATGTCCAGCTTCCTGTATCTCACAGCGGCTCTTAGGATTGCTCTTCGCCCTTTGTAGCAAAAGATGGAACATGAAATGAATCCTCTTTCCCACAGCAGCTACTGTCCTTGGTTATCCCTTCCGTACTAGCTAACCCAGTTTTCAGACGGGACACTTGCTTATTTCCAAAGCTTTTTTCCCCCTTGTTAAACCCTGATAGTGCAAGCCTAATAAGGCAATGAATTTGGACCAGTTTTCCCCCTCTCAAGAAAATTTAATCTCTTGCTTGCATAATGGCATTTGGGAGAATTCCAGGGCATTTCGGCAGGTTGTTACAAGAAACATGTGAAAGGCGACTTTGTATTGCCTCTAAAAGGCCCACCCCTCTCCCATCCACCCCCTTTTAAAAGCTAGATCAGATCTATCTTTTCGACCAGCAGACATTTAGTGCCCTAGCAAGCCATTCAAGGACAGACCATTTGCAAAGTGTAGACTGACTGTTCTTTGTTCACTTGACCTGGGCGTTCAGTGACAGCTAGTCACAGCAGCAGACAAAACAGGAGACATTAGAAACCAAAACGGAGCATACTGCCCTGCCTTTCAGTTCTTTGAAGTATGAAGCTGCTCTCAAAGTATCCTCTACCCATAGTAGAACAGTCTGAACGCCGCTCATATTGAATAGAATCACTGGCCATGTCTTGGAATTTAAGTGTCATGTTTCTCAAACTGTGGGTCAGGACTCACTTGGTGGATCGTGACCTGATGTCAGGTGGGTCGCAGGAAACTGGAAGCCGCCATCTTGGAATCTGCAGACCTTACTCTTCCTATATTCCTTTTGTAAGTGTTGACAGTTTTGAATTTTCAAGTGAGGGTTTTAAAATTTTTGTTTAGTTCAGTACATTTACATAATTTGTCCTAATCTTGCTTTCTGTTTGGGGGGGGGATGTTTCAAAACAGGCATTTTTGCCAGTTTTGTGACATTTTATTATGTCCCAATGATGACACTTCTGGCTATAACATCACTTTTGGATTAATGATGTCACTTCTGGTAGGTCCCAACACAAGTACTATTCTAAAAAGCGTGTCCCAGTCTAAAGCATTTGAGAACCACTGTGCCATAACATTTGCCTGCAAGTGACTTTGTTTTCTTCTGAAGCATCACTTGCATAACAGTCCCAAATTCAGGGGTGGCTCAGCTTGTCTGTATTGGTACAGATCATAATTCAGCCTCCGAAAATACCCGAGCTATTCTTGGACTTTCTCCAGCTTTCTAAAGTAACTGAAGCTTCCCTCTGGTAGTGAACCTGAGCCTGGGTAGTAGTTTATGTTGTTGAATACGCCCTCGTTATGGGTCGATGTGTACATGTTCACGTTGTTCCCCCTGCAGCCTGTGAAATGACTCTTGCTGTTGCTTCATGTGAAAGCAGATCACCTGTTTACCACCTTGTGTTTCTGTTTGGTGAGCTCAGAGCAGTGGGCAGCAAAACGACCTGCTGGGGAGCTGTCAGGCACTGGTGCCTGAGAATATAACCTGTTCTTTTCAGGCCTTCCTTAAAGTTACAAACGGGCTGTCAGCAAGACCATCCCTTTACCAGAGTTGCTCTTTTAAAACCCGTTTCTGCCCATGGTTGTGTATACACAACATTCTCTGATACAAATACCAAAGAAAAGCCATTGTATGTTAATTTCATCCCCACCCCATCCCGGGAGAAATGATCGCCAGCAGTTTGATCAAAAGGCTCTTCTGTGCATCTGGCATTTGAAAATCTCAAAAACAAATCTATCCTCCCTTTAGTTTTATTCAGTACAATTCAGAACCTACTATTATCAAACCTCTTACTAAAGTAAAGATAGAATTATGTCTTTCTATTTTTCTCAGAAATTATTACACTTAAGAATATTTATAGACCATTTCTTTAATAAAAAAAGCCCTCCAAATTCAAGTAATCTGCAGCTATAATAGCAGAAGGAAGTTTTGGTTTTAAGGCTTGTTGCACGTTCATTGTGTTTAGCTTCTAGTTCATTTTATCATTACTAGTGAACCTCTTTATATTTCCCCTAATGAGCTTAAGTAATACAGACAGTTCCAACTTACTGTAGATACGTCAAGAGACTTGTCTTCTAATGCTGGCGTAGTCAGAAAATGTGCAATAGGAAAGACCGTAAGAAAAAAAACCAAATGCATGTAAGTATTCTTTTGTGACTCATTCCTGTTTTATCAGGATTTATTAGATAGCGCTTTGCAGAGATAACCCAGGACGCTGCTTTGAGGCACAGTATTCAAATGGTGCCTTCCATGGAGGTAAACAATATTTGACAACTTGTCCTTTCAGTGTAACCCAAACTCATGTAAGACGAAAGATTATGTAATGAAACCTGTGCTGCCTTGTTCATGCAGAAGGAATGGCTTGTTCTCTTTGGGGGGGGGAGGGGGCTTCCTTAACTTTCCAAAGCTTTATACTCTGTGGGCTGGGAGAAGAGAGAGGTTTCATTTAGTCATGGAAATGAAACTGAAAAGGGAACAGCCAGTGACCTTGGGGTGGCATTGATCTTTATCTAACACAGGGCATAACCTTAGCATCCTGAAACCAAACCCAGGCAGTGTGCTTGGTTGACTTGGAGCATGCAAAGTAATACAGTGGATGCCAGAAAAAGTCCTGCTTGTGTGCCTTTTTGCATCTGAAATACCTTAAGGCTTGGCTGTGGATTCTTTGTGAGAATTCAGGTATTGAAACATCCCACTCCTACGGTTAGCATCTGCTGTTGACAGTATGTCTTGTCTTTTGGGTTTTTTGGAGCAAGTACGATGTGGTGGATATTGAGCATCCGATTTTGACCGGGGAGAACTGGGTTCAAACGCTTTCCCAGCTGCAAAGCTGGCTGGTGACTTTAGCCTGTCTTTTTGCCCAAGCTTCCTCACAGGGTCATTGTGTGGGAAGGCAGATCTTTTCAGAATGGCCTTTGACATTGGGATATTTTGTCTTCTGCTGCTGCTATGTGGCATGTTTGATATATTGCTGCTTTTTAGTAATTTGGTCCAGTGTGTCTTGTTCTAATTACTGTTTGTGATGTTTGTGTTGGCTGCCCTGGTTGCTTGCTGCAGAAGAGCAGGATGTTACGTTTTTAAAAAGAAATGCATCTGACCCTATCTAGTGCTTTAGTTAGTTAACGGAATGCCGGAGTCGGACTGCAGAGCAAGGAACTTGGGGGCCAGACTGTTTATAAGTTGAATTTAACAGTGATGATGGAGGCTTCTGTTGCAAACACAGTCTGGCAACATGGTAAGTTTGTCATCTTGGGAGAGTGAGTAAGAGGAAACCCTCAAGAAAACAGCTGCATAGATTGGTCTTCGTTTCCAGCACTTCTCAGTATTAAATACCTTTTTTCCTTTGTAGCAGCAGCTAATGCAAGCAGTCTGCATTAGGTTTTTCAGAGGACTTGCACGTGTCTGCCTGGGCACATGTTCAGACTCGCTCAGCTAAACTTTCCTCGGGGTGCCCAGTTGTATTTTGGGAACGAAGCCTGTAAAATGAGATCACCCAATGAGTTCAGTGATGGGTCCCGCTCGTGCCTCCCTCCCCACGTGAACTTTCCAGTGCTGCTCTTATTTGACAGCCTCAACTTGCCATTTCCCCCCCACGCCCCACCCACTTCCGTCTTGCCTTTTTGCCCTGTTTCATAATGTGAGCACCGCTGGAAGCAGGACACTGGGCAGTGGAGATCCAGCGGAGCTGCTTTTGTGTTCCTGGGCAGAGACAAGATAGTGGGGAGTAGTTAATGAGGCAAGAGCCAATGGGACTGACTTCAAGGAGAGAAGCATGTTCCTTCTGGCTCTCCCGTCATCAGCAAAAGAGGGCCTGGAAGCTATTTTGGCTGGAATAAAATAGAAAGGAATTTCTAAATGTATTAAATCTGTGTTATTCAAACTGTGGGCCAGCATCCACTTGGTGGGTCGGGACTTGATGTCAGGTGGGTTGCAGAAAGCTGGGAGCAGCCATGTTGGAAGCTGCAGATCTGACTCTTGCTATATTCTTGTCGTGAGCGTTCACAGCTTGAATTTTCAAGTGAGGGTTTTTTTAAAAAATGTTTTGCTTTTCCATAATATTTTGACTTAATCTTGCTTTCTGTTAGCGATGTTTCATGGTTGTGCAATTGCTGCAGTCCAAGAATGCCAGCTTGCGTTCCAGGAGTGTCATTTTGTTATGTCACAATGACCTCACTTCCTGCTTGATGATGTCACTTCCAGCTATGACATCACTTCCAGGTTAATGGCATCACTTCCGGTGTGTCCCAATATGAGGTGGCATTCTAAAAAGAGAGTCCTGATCTAAAATGTTTGAGAACTACTGTATTAAATAATACTTAGAATGGCGGAATCCTGCTTATAGTTTAGGTGTCAATAGCATAAATAACGCTGTGTCGTGGGCATTTCAAAGACCAGCAATTTTATTGTGACATAAGCTCCTGTGGAGGACAGCCCACTTTGTCGGGTGCACAAAGACGCCTGTAGCATCTCATCATCCAAGAGCTGCAGTTGTGCAAACAGCTCCAAGGGACTGTTTACAGAACCACTTGTCCCTCTCCGTCTCTTCACTTCAGCCTCCAGTTTGTTAAAAGTTGGAACGGTCCGTTACTGAACAACTTGTATTTCCAAATATCTGGCAGCCATTTCTTCACTGCAAGGTAGTTTTGGAAGGAGTTGACTTGCAGTGAGAAATGGAAGGAGGAGGAGTTGTGGCAGGAACCACAAAGGTCTACAATCCTAGCTGAAGCGGGATGCAGAGGGAAAGGGGGAAGCATTCTGCCCGCCACTTCTCTTACTCCCAATGCCTCTTTGCATCTTTTCTGGTCTTGAAAAGACAAGGCAATGTGTAGTTAAATCTGAGATTGAAGAGAGGAAAAGAGCCCCAGCTTTACTGCTTCATATTTTTTAAAGACCGTCCTTTTGAGAGGAGTTAGTGAGATTTCCCAATGCACAGCAAGCACACCGTGACCCAGGTTAGTGGGCAGCGGAATAACCCTAAAATACTGGTCCAGATTGAGATGTGGTTTTGTTTTCCTATGAATTAGCTGCAAGTGGAGGGATGTTTGGTCTCTTTCTATCAATCCCTCTTGCTCAGTCTGCTAGAGCAGGATAACTTATCGGTGTCTGCGTCAGTGTCGATGAGTGGAATAATCTGACCTTAAAGTTGCAGGGTGAAGAGAAGCATTTCTCCTCCTATAGCATTCAAATTGTTTTTAAAGTGAGTGGCGCTTGTGGCGTCGGCAGAGGCTGTTCTTGTCGTGCCAAGGGACCCCTTTCACGATTCAGCAGAAGCGTCACTTAGCAGTTGTCTGCTTTTGGACAACAGGGCATTTCTTTCCTATTTCGTGCCAGGCAGACTGTCCTCTGCCCCAGTGCCCATCAGTTAGAAGCCAGTTGACAGTGTGCGACAAAAGGAGGGCTAGAATCCTTGTTCGGAACCCAACACAAGGCTGGGAGGGGCTGCTTCTCTGTTCCAACCCCCTGCCCTTGGGTGGTGGTGGTCAAACTTTAAACCTCCTCGCTTGCTAAAACCTGCTGTGGACAAATGCATTGACTCTGAATGATCATGTGCCACAGGCAGAATGGAGGAGCAACTTCTATCTGCCGGGTTCAAACGGTGGTCTGGCTGTGTCGCGCTCTGAGCCCAGGACAAGGGCAGAATATAGAGAGTCTTGCGTGCCGCTTCCAACCCGGCAGGCACCTCAGAGCTGCAGAAGCAGGCTTTCACTTCGTGCAGAGGCTGCGCCCTCAAAGCATTGACCAGATGATGCCCATAGATTCCAGCTGGCCATCACTGGTAGTGTATGAGGTTATAGCTCAGCGGTAGAGCTCATGTGTGACATGCAGATGGTCCGCAGTTCATTTCCTAGCAGCATCTCCAGGTAGGGCTAGGAAAGACCCCCTGTCCGAAACCCTGGGAGGGCTGCTGCCAGCCAGTGCAGAGAATTCTGAGCTAGGGTATTGCTATGATTGATTATTGCTTCACATTGCATGTTGCCATTTAATGAAAAGATAGTGCTGAAATCAAATTAGAACACTGAATCCATCAAACTGGAGTATAGGGAAGTGATCCCATATGGTAGCAGTTTTTCCTCTGCTTTCCTAAAGCTGATAAAATGAAGTGTTAGATTTTCAAGTTCTCTTGTGTCATGTGCGTTCAGAGTGTTCTCTTCACTCCTCCAACCATGTTATAACATTTTTTTTATTTTTTTTTTCCTTCTGTCAAAGATGACCCACAAGAGTGTAGAACATTCTGTACCCAGTGGCATTTGATAATGTGCAATGCGATGTCTTAACTTTTCTAGCCCGTTGGCATCAACCTGATCAGTGTCTACTCCAGTCCCAATGACCAAAGTTTGTGGGCGATTGACAGCAAATGGAATGTTCACGTTCGCACTGGGATTACCGAGGAGATGCCCGTAGGCACGGACTGGGAGCAGGTTCCAGGTGAGAATATTTGTATGCACATTCAGCTGGCATCCACTTATTTCCTAGTTCGCTTTCCAAGCATTTTTAACACGGCGTTGAAAGACAGAACATCTAATAAAATGTAAGATTTGGAAAATGCAGTTCAGTTTAAGAGCCCTGCTGGATCAGGCCAAAGGCCCACGTAGTCCAGCTTCCTGTATCTCACAGTGACCCACCAGATGCCTCAGGGAGCACACAAGACGACAAGATACTTGCATCTTGTTGCCACTTCCCTGCATCCGGCACTCGGAGGTAGTCTACTTCCTAAATAATGAGGTTGCCCCACCCATCATAGCCTGTAGCCTATGATGGACTTCTCCACCAGAAATCATTTAGAGGCACCTAGTCCAGGCACCATCACCACCTCCTGTGGCAAGGAGTTCCACAGATTAATTACATGCTGGATTTTGAAAGTATATTCGTTTATCTAATTCTCCCTACAGTGGATGCCCCCTGGTTCTAGAGTTGTGAGAGAAGGAAAAGAACATCACTGTGTCTATCCCACACATAATTTTGTACGTCTCAAATTTTGTACGGCACAACCTAGGTGTTAGAACACTTCAGTAAAAAGGGGCAGAAGACTTGTTGAAATAGAACAGGCTTCATCCGCCACTTGACAAACAGGGACGGCACCAGGCCCACCTTCTTTGAGAAGTCCCAGAGTCTCCACACTGCAATGGACAAGGCCCCGACCCTCGCACTTGCCAATCTTACTGAGATGTCAACTTCAGTAGCTGATTGATCTAATGATTAACCCTTTGTCACTTTTCCAGTACACATCTTTTAAAACAAATCTTTACGTTATGCATTGGTGGCCTAAGACTTGTTGAGGATTCTGAGTTGTCTTGGAATTTCAGACCAAGTGAACTCTCCTCAAGCAAACCCATCTCAGAACCACACTTCCTTCCTTCCTTCCTTTTTTTGTGCTTCTGCATCGGGGGTGGCATCCAGTTAATAATAGACATTTACGGTCTTGGGCGGTTCACCCGCCCAGGGCAAACCCCCAACTGGCTGCCGCCTACCCCAGAAGTAATTGCGGTGATACCATCGCGTCACTGCAGTTACTCACTGGATTGGCAGGGCTATGGGCTGCCTCCTCCTTTCCCCCTTTAAAGAAAGCGCCCGGGGCATCGGCACCTCTTGCCCCCACCCTCAGGTCCACCACCAATAGATAGAGCCTCCACCCTCCCCATCGTCTTTGGCTTGTACCCTGAGTCTGGGTTTTCTCAGGACCAAAGCCTAACCATCTTTCCAACACTGACATAGCTGTTTGAAAGGGGCATGTGCTGCATCCTGCAGTTGGGGGGAGTCACGGAGGCCTCCTCAAGGTAAGGGAATGTTTGTTCCCTTACCTCAGCTGCACTGCCCTTACCCTGGTGCTGGAAAATTGGTTAAGGTTGCGTCCTCAGTCTATTAAGTAAGGCCTTCCTTTCCCCAATGTTGGTTTCTCAATATTTTGAGCAAGCATTTTCCTGTGTCTTGGCATTCAGGGCTCCAGGCATGCCAGCTGACAATAAGTACAAGGACGGTTTGGGCACGCTGCCCAAATGGAGATGTGGCAAGGCGGTATGGCATCACAGATAAGAATCCGGCAGGAGACTATTGGAAGAAAATTCCAGGGAATGTTTCTTGTTTGACAGGTAAGTAGTTTCCTTGGAAGTGCTGGCTGGTAGGCAGCGTCGGCATTCAGCCAGTAAGCTGGGCGGGAGGAACGGGTGAGTGGCAGCTCGCCCGTAGCGTCCCGGTTCATTTTCGCGGGGGCGGGGAAGACGGCAAAACGAACTGGGACGCTACGGGCAAGCTGCCGCTCACCCGTTCCTCCCGCCCAGCGTACCGGCTGAATGCCGACGCTGCTGGTAGAAATTCGGTGGGGTGGGGTGGGAGTGCAGACAAGGGTAGCCAAAATGACCAGAGGGTTGAAACATCTTCGCTACAACTTCTGGGTGGTTTAGGGTTAGGGAAAAAAACAACAACTAAGGAGAGTTGTGGAATCGGTTTGTAAAATTATGCCTGCTGTGGAGAAAGTGGATAGAAAGTCTTCTTCCACTGACATAACATTCCCCATCCTGGTCCTGAAAGCCCTACACGGGGCTCTTCAGTTCTGCACCAGCGATGGAGCCGGCACAGATCAAAGTAGAGCTATAGCGGCTGCTGGGGCTCAACATGCGTTACCCTCTAGCTGCCCATGCGGGATAGAGCAGTGGCCGTTTCATCACCACTGTATTGCAGCGTGGTTCATTTAGATTTTGTATCGTTTGGATTTGAGCTACCCAGCTGGCTTCCAGGTGGTTCCCCAGACCATGCTTGCGTTCTGACCCAGACTTCAGCAGCTGAACTGCATCGCGCGCCTTCACATTGTCTACTTTTACAGACTGTGCTCATTTCCTCCTCCCCCAAAATGTCATGTAGTCAAGTGTGTCATTGGCAAATGCAGCAGCCTTTGAAGCAGGCTCTTTTAAAATTGAATTTGGGGGCTAGTGTTCTGGGCTTCCTTGCAGTGTTGCATTTGTCTTTTGGCAAATGCAGTCTGCAAGCCTCTGCCATTTTCTTGTTTTGTAAATAGGCACTAACTTTAATTGGCGAGGAAGGATTTAGGTGGGAAGGAATAAAGGAATGAGAAAAGTTAGGAAAACCTGGCAGAAGACGGTGGCAGCCTGGATTCAGTGGGGGAGTGTCATGGCAAAAGGGAACAACCTAAACACAAGTGGCCTAAGAGTCACACTAGACACAACACTGGAGTTCCGTGTTGGGAAATCCCAACATGGTTTTCTAAAAAAACTTCTCAAAAAGCAGCTCTGTCGGGAGCAGTTTGAATCAGGATGGGGAAATCTCTGCCCTGCACTGCAGCTCTGATCTCCCACCCTTTCAAATCCGCTATTTGATCAAAGTTGACGGTGGTTGTGGGGGGATGCAGCTGAACCCCTTCAGGACATTCCTTGGTTGAAAGCCTGGGTTCTTGCGTTCTAACTAAATCTGGTCATTCTTTCCCAGCTACTCCTCTAGATGAACTGTGGGCCATTGGTGCTTCCGGGTACCTTCTTCAGCGCCTCACAAAGACCTTCCACCACTCCCATACTTTGCAGAAACATGCTGACCCTTCTGTGTTTCACTCGGATGATTTTGAAGATGAATGGGAAGTGATATGAGACCGTCACAGTTACAGCGCAGTAAAACAGCAAGGAATTCCTGTTACATGCCAAATGTCTGCGTTTCAAAGCTGCAGACATTTGACAACATTAGCACGTTGGTGTGTGTGTGTATATATTTATATATATATATTATGTATATTAAAACTAAAACCCTCAACTTATCAAATAGCCCCAAATTGTGGAGTGAATTGTACTGTTTCGGACAGGTGATGTGGCTTAAAGAAATGGTTAACTTGTTTTATTGTAGCGGTTTATTTTGGAATATAACTTATCCGTTAACTTCATTAGCAGCAAAACTCTTTTGCTATAGCATGCACCCTGATACCTGTGCTACGATGGGAAGGACTTCTGTTACATTAAATATTTCTCAATAGCAGGAATATATTTTCTAGTTTCTTCTTGTACTTAAGTCTGGGTAGAAAAAAGAATTGGGTACAGTAGGGACGCACATCACATGTTTCCCCCTTCACAGAAAAACAAAATGGGGTACCCCTTTTCTGTAGATCAACTCAATGATGCACTGTTTGGTGTTGAATTGAAGCTATTTGGAGACCATTTTGATAGTCTCTTCCTGGGCTCCACCAAACCATTGTGGAGTTTAAAAACACAAATCACTCATTTCAAACATGGCTTAAGAATTTGGATTTACCTCAGTTAAGTCATTAGGAATATTGTAGGTCGGGTGTCTAAAATGAAGGTGACTCCGTGAGTGGGTTTGTATCACACTCGGCCTGACTGAACTGTGCCTGTAACCAGAGTCAACTCTGAATTTCTTATTTGTACCATAATTTAGAGTGGAAACAAAAAAAAAGTGATATAAAGAAATATATTTATCCCATAAGAGAGTCTGTGGTATTTGTCTTCACAGTAGTGGACTTTTAGCTACGTTAGCTAAATTTTGTCTTACATTTGAGATGTTTACAGCAGAGATTCTTACATTTGAGATGTTTACAGCTCAACATGTTAGTTTACTAATCATAGCTTATTTCATGCAGTCAATTGTTTCTAAAAAAACAAAAGCTGTAAAGGAAAATAACTGAATTTCAGTGGTTTGGCTATAAAGCCTTGTAGTATGTTTAAACAATATTTATTGAGCAAGGAAGTCCTCTGTAAAATGTTTAAACAGCTGCTAATAAATTGGTAAATGAGCCAACTTTCAGTAGTGGAGGGGAGATGAACAAACCACAGTGCAGAGATAAAGGGAGAAAATCCCCTCCTTATGCTGATGTGTGCTAGATCTGTGGGGAGAACCAAGACAGAGACCCTCGACAATTTCAGTCAGGATGCCTGCCTGTTTTGCAACAGTGCTTGTGTAATTAATGCCTGATTCTGGATCTCGGTTTAGGATAACTAGGAGGTCATAACTTGTTTCCCTCTGACAGCTGATCTGTTTTGCTTTATCTCTTCCTCATCTATATATGGAGTCTGCCCCAGAGTTTCTTTTTTTAGTCTGCCACTGGATTGTAACTGACTCAGCTACTGAAGTTTACCCTTTTTGACTTGCCAGGCTGTTTGGAGGGAGGCCCTTTGTGAGTGGAACTTGAGAGCAGTTTTTGATAACTGAAGTTGTGAACTTCTGATGGGCGGGAACAAAACTATATTGCACTCCTCCTGATCAAGAACCAGATGCTTGCGTCCAATACTGAGGAAAAAAATACATTTTTTTAAAAAAAGATTGCACTTTTTAAAAAGCCTTCTTGGTAATGGCTTGAGCTTGCTAGTTGTTTGTATTCCATGTAATAATGCACCTTGCTTTGTTCATGAATTTAACTGGTGATGACCACTCCTCTAAGCCAGTGAGACCTTTTGTATAGTTTCATAATTGAAATGTTTACCAACTTCAGTTTCGTTTCTGTACATTTGTGTTTCTTTTCTGTTGTGCTTTCAGACAAGGGCAATAAACTAGTCATTTTCTTTAAAAAAAAAATGCCACGAAAGACTTCTTGTCTGGATATTTAATATGAAAATATTAGATGGATGAGTTCGATGACACAGGGTCATGAGAGTTGCCCCCAAGGCTAAGAGAATATGAGGCCCACACTAACCGAGAGCAGGTGTTCACAGGGACTAGCAACATAGAGCACTTTGTACAGGCCAAGGGCACACCAGAATCCTGGGAATTCTATTGTTAACTAAAAATATTCTAGCCCATTTCACTGCAGAGATGAATTTCAAATCATATTTCAAAAATTAAGAATTTAAATCAAGGAAGCCAGTAAAAATTGCACATTAGTTGTTATGCTGCCACCTTCACCCTCCCTCCCGCCCCCCGGATTTTGAAATAATTTACCTCTAATACATATTTGGCCTTGATTTCCAATTCACCCAACTTTCATGTGCCACAGTAGGGTGTTTCCTTTATTAGCATGAACTAAAATGTCCCAATGGATGTTAAACTTCTGAGTTCCTCAGAGTCCTTTTTCATACAGTTTGTAACAGTCTTAAAAAGGAACGTAGGTAGAGGTGATAGGATGACTAATTAAAGGCAATATCCTAACTTAGGCAGGCCTGCACTACGTCCTATTACAACTTAGGACTGAGCTGGAGCTCACCATGTGGCAAGGGGAATGCTTCCCCTTGCCCTGGGGTCAGACCCTGACAGGTCTGATGGGGCTCCTCAGATCTGTGCCTGCAAGTATGAGCAGCCTGCAGCAGCCCAGATCGGGGTGACAGCCCAGGGACAGGGCCTTAGGCTCTGGCATCACTGCCAGATGTCACGATTCACCAAAAATTGGCTCGTAACCCACAGGTGGGCCATAGACCCACAGTTTGGGAATGACTGCACTTGGGTTTTCTCATTTCTATGCCCTCGACATTCCCTAAAGACCTGAAAGCTCAATGGATTGTGGTTTGTATTTTGCAGGGGGATGTAATTTTACTTTAATTAACAAGCGTATTCCTGTGTGCCTAGGAAGTTCCCTGAGTGTGTAAGAGCTACCATCTCATCTGCAGATGGCTCTGTTTCAAATCCAAACTGATACGCACTTGACCACCTGAGTTGAAAGAGAGAGGGAGAGTACGCACACAGAGGCCCTGTAGGTTTTTCTCTTTTATGCTTAAATAGTCACCATTTATACAAATTATTACAAGATAAGTGGAATGAAGACCCACAATTCAGTCCATCTGAGGAGAGCACATTTGTGCTCAACTATTATCAGTGTACCAATGACCCTATTGGTGTTCAATTACACTAACCTTGTATGTTGGGGGGGGGGGGACGTTACACAAGTACCAAGATCTAAGTGGTGGAGGTAAGGCCACTGTAGTGAATTTCAGCCACATCATAAAGGACGATGCAGCTGGGTTTAGACTTGAATGAGAACTGGTAATTTAGTGCTTGACATTCGATCGAGCTCACAGAAGGACTTAATAATGGCAACTGCATTAATATCTAATGTGGCCAATTGTGGTGCTGTTACTAAAACCATTAAGTGACTTAATAATGACTTGGTGTATCGCATTCCACAAATGCATAGAAAATTGGTTTTGTCACAGTCGAAGGACAGATGTTTATATTGATGGCAGGCTCTTACTGGCAGTTTTTTAGGTTGAGGAGGGTCAAACAGGCACATAGTTACTCTGCTACCTTAGAGGAATTCTCTGGGATGGGTAGAATTTAAGAGTCAGGCACTTGTCGCTGGTTGCAGCTTATGAAATTAACATCTGTCTATTTCCTGGGCATGGAAGTCGTTACATATGCATTCTTTCACTCTTATTTTAGACATAAACACTTTAAAAATCTACTTTCTGGGTTGTACATACCATCGGTATGTCCCAGATTGAACTCCTGCAATATGTTGTTCATATGAATGTCTTTCACAGAGGGGACACCCATCATGGCCTATAGCCTGCAATGGACTTTTCCTCCAGAAACCTGCCCAATCCCCTTTTAAAGGCATCCAGGCCAGACGCCATCATCACATCTTGTGGCAAGGAGTTCCACAGTTAAATTACCCGCTGGGTAAAAAAGGTGTTTTCTCTGTTCTAACTCTCTCAGCACTCAGTTTTAGTGGATGTCCCCTGGGTCTGGTGTTGTGAGAGAGGGAAAAGAACACCCCTCTATCCACTCTATCCATCCCATGCATAATTTTGTATGTCTCAATCATGTCCCCCCTCAGGTGCTTTTTTCTAAACTAAAAAGACCCCAAAGCTGTAGCCTTTTCTCATAAGGGAGGTGCCCCAGCCCAGTAACCATTTTGGTCACGCTCTTCTTGCGGGCAATGGTGGGGGCAATGATCAGCAGAGGCACGTTCAGTTGTAGGACTACGTTTTTGGCACTCCCTTTATTTATTAATTAAACCGCTGTTGCTGAATTTGCTGACCGGAAGGTTGGCAGTTGAAGACCTCATGACAGAGTGAGCTCCCGTCGCTTGTCCCAGCTCCTGCCAACCTAGCAGTTTGAAAGCATGCAAAATTGCAAGTCGATAAATAGGTACCACTTTGGTGGGAAGATAACGGTGTTCTGTGTGCCTTGGCAGAGTCATGCCAGCCACATGACCACGGAAGCTTGTCCTCGGACAAAAGCTGGCACTTTGGCTTAGAAATGGAGATCAGCACTGCCCCCTACAGTTGTTCACGACTAGACCATTCGGTCCTGGGGAAATCTTTACCTTTTACCCTTCATTCATTGATCAAATTATCAAGTTATCTTGCTGTGCATTTGGGCATTCGCAAAAAAGTTCGTAGCAAGCCTGTTGCTGTAAATGCTGTAAATCCTAGGAGCTGTTATAGACCCTTTTGGAGGCGCATTTGGAGAGGTGGCAGCTTAAAATCCAAGCCCAACCAAGGCAATGTGGGGGAAGGGGAGCAGGGGAGAGGCTTGTCTCCTGGCAACTGCACCCCCTCCCAAGAAGCTGATGCAGGTATGCTCCAGTATCCCCTGGGGTTCTGTTCCAGACCCACCATGGATACCTGAAACTGTGGATACTGGGGATGCATTTTTACACATAGGGGAACATCAGTGTTTTGGTGCAACAAGATAAAAAAAGATGTATTAATGTTCCCCTATCTTTTTAATAGGCATCCCAGAATCCATGGTATCCATGGATAACTGAAACCGTGGATACCAAATCAGTGGATATTGAGGGACACATGTATTTACAATAGTAGTAATTGAAGATAATAGCTGTCTTGCAACGTTTAGTTAATTGAAAGCACAATCCTAACCTGGAGTTAGGCCAGCAAAGTTTGCCCAGCACAAGGGCCAACCTAAAGCGTGTTTGGATCACTCTCGGAGTCAGGAAGGATGGTGCACGTCTGTGTGCTGGACTTTCTGACTCCAAGAGTGGTCCAAACATACTTTACGGTGTCCCTTGTGCCGGCCAAACTTTGCTGGCCTAACTGTGCCGGCCTAACTCCAGGTTAGGATTGCACCCTCATTCTGTATTGTGATCAGAAAACTCTGTCTCAACTAAGGCGTGCAATGGTGATGCCAAGCTTCATTATAAATCTTAATTTAACGGATTTGAAATTTTCACTCCTTTGAAATTTTTCTGTTTCAAAAGGTCTTTAAGGGCCACGCTGCAGAGCATACTGGAATACTAACATGTTCTCCCATCAGTTTCTGAACATGGCCATTTCGGATGTCAGATTTGTGTCCATTTATTATTTTGTGTCGATTGACCAGATTCTCCTGTGTAGACAGCAGAAAGCCCGGTTGGCAGCTAATGCCATGTATCATGTCAAAAGATGAGCTCCAATAACTGCCCTCTTGGAAGCGGCAAAATTACCATGGTTCCCCTCCTTTGCTGGGACTGAGAGCTTCCTTTCATTATAAGCAGGTCCCCTCTGACAGCAGAAGGAAGCAAAACTTCTGAGTCATCACCTGGACGCTTTGCTTGCTGCTGGTAGTACAGTATTCCACGTGAGCTCATTTGAGGTTATGGGAGGGCATCCCCCAAGAAGGTCTCAAGCTGAATACTGCCTTTATTTGCCTTTCACTCGCATGGAAACACTGTACAAGATCTTGTTGGTATCTGGGCAACTGTTTCTAACACGTCCGTGCCAAGGCAGGGAAGGGAAGGAGTCTTTTGACTCCAGAACAAAGGACCGCAGATTACATCTACTCAAGATTTCTCACAGCTGTTGCCCGACTTCCTACAACCCAGCAGGAGCAGAGGCAGCATTCAAAGTAAGGCTGTGGTGTAACATGCAGACTGGAAGGACAAAACCCTCGCACGTCTTTAATCCTTCCCAGCAGCCAGCCAGAATGCCCTGCTCGTTCTTGGTGCAGCCTGAATGCCAGGCTCATTCCTTAAGCCCTTTAAAAGGCGAAAATAAAAAAGGGCAAACCTTTATGTCAGAGCGCAGTCCTAACTGGGAGTTAGGCCGGCACAGTTAGGCCAGCAAAGTTTGGCTGCCACAAGGGCCACCATAAAGCGTGTTTGGACCATTCTGAGTCAGGGAGGATGGCACACGTCTGTGTGCTGGGCTCTCTGACTCCAAGAGGGGTCCAAAAATGCTTTACAGTGTCCCTTGTGCCAGCCAAACTTTGCTGGCCTAACTGTGCCGGCCTAACTTCAGGTTAGGATTGCACCCCCCATTTAAAAAAAAAAAAAACTAAGGCAGTGGTGTCTTCCAAATGATTTAGGAGCAGGTACTCATTTTTGTGGAAAGTAGGTCCACCCACTGGAAGTGACGTCATAAGCCGGAAGTGATGTCGTGGCAGGAAGCGAGGTCATAGCCGGAAGTGATGTCATGATGCCGCCGCCACCACCATGCTGCCTGCCTGCCTGCCTCCTCACAGAAAGTGCAGGCAACGGCTGCGGGCGTGCAGTACGCATGCACAGCTGCTGAGCCAACCAGCCGACAGGGCCAGCTTCGAGTGGGCGGGGACAGCTCAACTTCTAGGAACCAGTACTCGCGTAGTGGTGCGTAGTGGGTGCATGACATCACTGCTTTAAGGGTTCTGCTCAGGAATCTGCGAATAACAAAGAGAGATACCAAATAACTACCTACACTTCCCAGTATTACTTCTTTTCTTCAGCCTCCTTCACCCTGGTGGAAGCTACTTTCAGTCTCAGAGCTCCACTTGAAGAAAACAAGCAGGAGAGGAAAAAAAAAAAGATGAAAAATCTTGGGCAGGATCAGGATGTCATACAGGCCTCCTGCCCATTCATGCCCATTCACCCTTCCACCACTCTACTCCAGTGGTTCTCAAGACCGGGACCCACCTTTTAGAATGGCACTTGTGTCTGGACCCTCCAGGAGTGATGCCATTAACCTGGAAGTGATGTCATAATCGGAAGTGATGTCATTAACCTGGAAGTGCCGTCATTATGACATAATCAAACGACAGTCCTGGAATGCAAATTGGCATTCTTGGACTGCAGAAATTGCACAACCATGAAACATCCCTGATAAAGAGCAAGTTTAAGACAAATCATTGAACTAAAAAGCAATTTAACTAAAAGCAATTTAAAAAATCCCTCACTTTAAAATTCAAACTCAGAAAAGGAATATAGCAAGAGTAAGGTCTGCAGCTTCCAAGTTGGTGGCTCCCGGTGTTCCAAGACCCACTTGACATCAGGTCATGACCCACAGTTTGAGAAACACTGCTCTACTTTATAAGATAGTGATTTTCAACTTTGTCATCTCATGGCATGCTGCTGTTGTTGTTCAGTCGCTAAGTCGTGTCCAACTCTTCGCGACCCCATGGACCACAGCACGCCAGGCCTCCCTGTCCTCCACTAGCTTCCTGAGTTCACCCAATTTCATGTTCATTGCTTTGGTGACACTGTCTAACCATCTCATCCTCTGCCGCCCCCTTCTCCTTTTGCCTTCAATCTTTCCCAGCATGAGGGTCTTTTCTAAAGAGTCCTCTCTTCTCATCAGGTGGCCAAAGTACTTGAGCTTCAGCTTCAGGATTTGTCCTTCCAGGGAGCAATCAGGCTTGACTTCCTGGAGGATTGACCAATTGGATCTCCTTGCAGTCCAGGGGACTCTCAAGAGTCTTCTCCAACACCATATAATAATTCAAAAGCATCTATTCTTCGGCGCTCTGCCTTTCTTATGGTCCAGCTCTCATAGCCATACATTGCTACTGGGAAAACCATAGCTTTGACTATGCGAACCTTTGTTGGCAGGGTGATGTCTCAGCTTTTTATTAAGTTGTCTAGGTTCGCCATAGCTTTCCTCCCAAGAAGTAAATGTCTTTTAATTTCATGGCTGCAGTCACCATCTGCGGTGATCTTGGAGCCCAGGAAATTAAAGTCTGTCACTGCTTCCATTTCTTCCCCTTCTATTTGCCAGGAAGTGATGGGAGTGGTTGCCATGATCTTAGTTTTTTTTAATGTTGAGCTTCAAGCCAATTTTGGCACTTTCCTCTTTCACCCTCATCAGAAGGTTCTTTTAGGTTCTTGGCATGCTGACAAGGTGCTAAAATTGTACACAGTTAATGTGTTGACCATTGGCAAGGCACTCCACACTGCTGGTTTGGGGTTCACATCCCCCAAGAACCCTACTAAAAAACGCCCCTCACCCAAATTTCCTCACGCCCATCGGACCATTTGTGGCACACCATTGGCCATGGCACATTGCTTGAAAATAGCTGTTGTAAGTCATCAGTCACGATCTGCTTCTAAAACCCAAGTTTGCAGCTAGCAGTGCTGACATACCTCTCAGACAACAATTAGACAAGGACTGGATTGGTTCTGACTGCAAATTTCTGCTTGTGCAGCATGGGGCAGGCTTATCTGTGTAAACGCTGATCAGAACAAACCCGGCATTCCAGTTCAGGGGTATGTACAGTATAAGCAAACAACATACCTGCACAAACAGCAAGGGTCATGGCAGGGCCAAATTATTTACACCCAGCCGACCAAGCCGTTCCCTAGGCACTGAATTTCTTGTGCAGCTGCTGGCTCTGCAGTCTGGACCCAGGTGGTGGTTTTTTTTCAGGAAAACTACAGTGATTTGAACAAGGGATTGTTGCTTCTGGTGTCCATATACGTGTCGTACTTCTGCTTCTGCTTAACAGTGCAATTCTAACGCGCTGTAAAGCATGTTGGCACCATTTTGTTGTAATGTTCTCAATTCAATGTTGCTAACGTTCACAATTCAGGGCTGTTGGCCCTGCACAATAGATAAGGTGCTGGTTCAAGCTAGCAGAACTTCCTCCTTTATCGAAATTGTCACGGCATTCTCATGGCCCAATTAGCTCAGAGCATCTCATGCCCCAGCCCCAATGATATAATTTCCAGCCAAGCAGGAACTTGGGGGGAAAGGAGGGGGGAGTATAAAAGTGCTTGTATCATATATATTTTTTGCCTTTCTCCCTGAGATTGGTCCGCCTGCGCAGGTGTAAATAAACATGAACCTAATACTCTCTCGTTTGGTTGTTTGCCTTTTTAACTGCAATCCCCACCACAGAAACCATACTTTGCCTATTTTTGGCAACAAAGAGATAGGCCAGCGCGTAGACATGTGCTGGCCTTGCTGTTCCGTTGCCCAGACCTAGAGGCCCAAAGGTAAGGCCGTCCTTGCAAGGCCAGCACAGGGACTCCGAGAGAGCCATGGGAGGTGAAACGGGGCAGGGGGAAGGGCAGAATGGAGCAAAGAGAGGGCAGAGAGCTGGCCATGGGCAGACCAGCCTGGGAAGGGGGGCGGAGGCAAGATCTAGCCTTCGGGCCAGATCCTTACCTCCATTCCTGGGCTGGGTGGCCCCAATTTGGCTGCTCAGTGTTGCCCAGCCTATATTGGCAGTGAAGCTCCAAGTAGCCGCGTCTGGGCAGCTGCGTGCTACCCAGGGGGAAGGAAGTAAATTCTTCTTTCCCGGGGTAGTGCGGTACCACATCCAAGCCCTGGGCTGGATATGGGGCAGGCATTTTGGCCTGCCTGTTCCAGCCCGGGATTTGGATTGTGCTCTAAAGTAGATCTTGTAGGCTTTTGTGTTGGGATACAAGAAATGTGTGCATGCAGCAAAACAATTCAGCAGGGTGAGGGTATAATTAAAGAGCAGCAAAATGGCCATTGTTAGAGCGCAATCCTAACCTGAAGTTAGGCCGGCACAGTTAGACCAGCAAAGTTTGGCCACCGTAAAGTAGGTTTGGATCACTCAGAGTCAGAGAGGCCAAACACGATGTGTGCCATCCTCCCTGACTCCGAAAGTGGTCCAAACGTGCTTTACGGTGGCCCTTGTGCCAGTCAAACTTTGCTGGCCTAACTTCAGGTTAGGATTGTGCCCTTAGTTTCTCCTTACATCAGGGGCTATATGATTTCTAAGGATTCATTTCAATTTTCTTCCTTAAGCATCAAAATATTTTGGATGTATTATCCTAAAACGCATATAGGTTCATAAAAGTTTGGGGATGGAAGATACAACATTTGACTAAATAGAGTCAGGATTTGCAAAATCATATTACCAAAGGCCAATGGGAAAACGTATTTCTTAATACAAACTATGCTCTTCTAGATGCAAGTTCTAACAAAAATTACTACAAAATTCTTCAGAGAGGATGTTATTGTATTCTGGTAAATGCTAAAAAAATAATAATAATAATTCCAAGGCACAATAATATCTGTTGGAGATTCTATCAGATAGGCAGGGCTACTACACCCATATATTGGAACAATTATTTGAATGGAACAATGGTTTGAAACATGGATTTCTGTCCCTTAGGGGCAAGAAGAATTGTTTTCATGACAAGTTATATTTTTTTTCATTGACAAACACAGCTTCCTCGCCAATAGGATATAGGAAGGGTGAGGGACAGACGGGAAAAGTTATGCTACATCCTCTGGCTTTTTTCTTCAAAGAACAGAACAATTATGTAGGGTGGGGAAAGAATTTATCCCAGTAAGAATAAGCCATTGGGCCTCTGGAAGTCTACCAGGCTGTTATCTCTATTGCTCAATCAGAGGCACAAGAAGCTTTTAGAGCAGTGGTCCCCAAACTGTGGGTCGGGACCCACCAGTGGGTTGCGAGCCAATTGCAGGTGAGTTTTGAAGCACCTAGAGCAACCATGTTAAACATATTGGAAGATGGGATGCTGGATTGGGAGAGGGCAGTGTGGCTGTTTTGCTTGCGTCAAGGTTGTAAATTGGCTTTTCTTTCTGATTCACTTTGCTATTGGAAAATGGCTGAGAAATATCCCAACTTATTGCTGCCTTCTCAGGAAAGCGGCAGGCTCTGGAGTCGTAAAGACAGCACTTCCAACCATGACATCACTTCTGGTGGGTCCTGGGCAGATTGTCATTCTAAAAAGTGGGTTCTGGTGCTAAAAAGTTTGAGAACCACTGACATAGGAGAATCCTGCCCTATGTTGAGGAAGAACAGAAGTCTTGGGTTGCTTAGAAATAACTTTCCTTCACAAATAAAACTATACAAAAGAATAAATGTGGAAAAAAAATTGATGGTTGAGTTGACTTTAGAGCAGAACCCTAACCAGGATTTCTGCCTTTATAACTATAAGCTAATGCAATAATATGTACAAAGCTTTTCTTTTTGTTTTTTGCCTCCAATGTCATTGTAAAGCTGATGTATTGAACATTGTAATTAATATGTTAACAGTTGTCTGCCCTCACCATGCATGTTTTTCCTCTAGAATAAACATCTCTGCCCTGCCCCTTCTACTGGAAAAAAAAAATCTGATAGAACAACATTTTGAAAAGAAGGCTAAGAAGAAGTGCAAAAGCATTTTGCAACAGTGACAATCCAGAGAACAAAACGCTCTTAAACTTGGTGACTCCAATGGCTTTGAATATGTGTAAGGGTAGACAGAGGGCACAGTTTCTACTGGTTAGCACCAGCACAGATCTCATTGCTTCACCCTTTTCTGATGTAAACTAAGAATGAACTGGAAAAAGGGAGTCCCTGCTGCCACCAACCAAAGGCACAGCCAGAAGGAGGCTGCTTTTGGAAAACTTCCCTCTAAAGTTAAGAGGGAGCCCAAAATCCCTCTTAAAATCAAACATTACTAGAACGGTTTAGCACCCGGACCCACTTTGTAAAATGACACTCTTATCTGGACCCATCTAGCTTTATAAATCATGAGACCTAGGACGCAATCCTAACGTGGAGTTAAGCCAGCACAATTAGGCCAGCAAAGTTTGGCCGGCACAAAGGCCACTGTGTAAAGCACGTTTGGACCATTCTGAGTCAGGGAGGATGGCGCACGCCTGTCTGTTGGCCTCTCTGACTCCGAGAGTGGTCCAAACATACTTTACAGTGTCTCTTGTGCTGGCCAAACGTTGCTGGCCTAACTGTGCTGGCGTAACTCCAGGTTAGGATTGCATCCTTAAACAAAAAATATTTCATTTTACTGCCTGCTCAAGCCTCTGTTTTAATCCTTTTTACTATTTGTGGGGGGGGAACCATCTTCTGCTGTATTTGCTGAGCTCTGCATTCATTGGATCAGGACCATTCTGGTGGGTTTGCATTTGCCTGGCCTTCGAAAAGAGCTGAGGCATGTTCACCTACTGTGAGTAAATGCAAAGTGCTGCTCCCTTTTGGTTTGCGTAGAGCTCAATACATTTGCATTGTCAGTTTCACGACTTACCAAAAATCAGGTCGCGACCCAGTGGTGGGTCCAGATCCACCATTTGGGAACCACTGACATAGAGGATTCATTGGACATGTCACGGCAACCCAGTCCCTTGCTAGAAAAGTGAAACCAGGCAGGTAAGACAATAAAAATACAAGGAGTGCATTAAAAGATTGCAACGTATCAAAGGAGTGCAGAGGAAGATGTAAGGATGTAAAAAACGTGCTGCTAAGCCAACTTAAATTGAGAAAGGAGGGTGGGGTGGCAAAGGTTGACAAGGATATTAATAGCGAAGTGGTCAACAGGGCCAGCTCAGTCCTCCTGGTGCTGGAGTCCCCATGTTAATGAACCCCAATGTTTCATCCGCAGATCAAATCAATATTTTTAAACCAGTTAAATCAGTGGTATTCAAACTTTTTAGACCGGGACCCACTTTTTAGAATGGCACTTGTGTCGGGACCCATCAGAAGTGATGTCATTAATCTGGAAGTGATGTCGTGGCAGGAAGCGACATCATCAAGCAGGAAGTGCGGTCATTGTAACATAATAAAATGATACTCCTGAAATGCAAATTGGCATTCTTGGACTGCAGCAATTGTACAACCATGAAACATCCCTGACAGAAAGCAAGATGAGGACAAAATATGGTGTCAAAGCACTGAGCTAAAACCAAAATTTTTAAAAAGCCTCATTTGAAAATTCAAACTGTTAACACTCACAAAAGGAATATAATGAGTAACGTCTGCAGTTTTTAAGATAGCTGCTCTCAGCTTTCCGCGACCCACCTGACATCAGGTCATGACCCAGCAAGTGGGTCCCAACCCACAGTTTGAATAACATTGACTTAAATCAACAACAAAAAGATGTCCTTGATTACAAGAACAATCTTTTTGGGGAAAAGATACCGGGTTTTTTAAAACTACAGATAGCTAACACTGTCTTTTAAAAGTCATCTGGCTTTTCACACAGGAGCAGTGGTATCATCTACTCTCCCGTAGATGGAACGCTGGGCGGGACTTACGTGTGATCGGCAGCCCGTCCACTCACTTCTGCTTTCTTCCTGCTCGCCACGCAGCTTTCCCTGGCCTTGGAGGGGGTGCCTGCTCGCCCAGGCACCTGGCGCGCCCCTCACCCATCCCCCCCGGCGAGCAGGCGCCCCCTCCGAGGCCAGGGAAAGCCACACGGCGAGCGGGAAGAAAGCGGAAGTGAGTGGACGGGCTGCCGATCATGCATAAGTCCCACCCAGCGTTCCGTCTTCGGGAGAGTAGATGACACCACTGCACAGGAGGGTATCAGTAATGTAGCTATAGTAGATGACTCAGTAAGTACGGCAGACCCCGCAACAAGTTGTGTAAGCAGCCTCTCCCACTTGCCATTGGAGCCATTCCAAGAGGTGACAGCAATGCATGTGCATTGCTGTTGCCGCCCAGAATGGCTCCAGCGGTAAGTGGGAGGGCCATTACACGACGCATTGTGACATCTGCACTAACGATTTTGCCCCCCTATAGCTACGCTATTGGAGGAAATGCCCTTTCTAAACAGGGCTGGTCCAAGACCTCCCAGTGCCTGAAGCAGGATGCCAAAAGCTGTCCTCCTCACCTGGTGATATGCCATCCTCTGCTTCCCTGCTTCCTAGTTGCCAAAGGAAAGGGGGGTGGAGCCAAAGAGTGCAGGGCAAGAGCGGCCCTTCCTTGATGCTTCCTCTTCCCCCTCTTCTTTTTTCAATCCAAGGAATAGAAAGAAGAGCTGTGGATTCAAGTGAGCAGACAGAGGTGGGTGCCCCCTCTCCAAGCTGCCGCCTGCGGAAACCACCTCAGTCAGTCTTAGGGATGGGCCAGCCTTGGTAGTCAATAAAACGCCTGTCATTTCTGGGTGCTTTCTGAACCAAACTGACTCTTGCAGTTCCAGGTTCTTGCACTCTTAGCAATGATGGGCAGCTGAACTTTCCTGAAACCTCAGGTGCTCCTGACATTGGACCTAAAGAGGGAGGCACGCGACCCCCTGTAAAGAGCAAAAGAAGGCTAGGCCATGGTTTGACTTCATTTTGTCAACATGACTCCATTTCATGGGAAAAAGCTGAAGCTGCTAAAATACCAGCTGGTGGTAATCAGCAATTTCCTATCTGCTTTGTTTCTGCAGAAAGGTGTGAGGTCATAAGTGGGGTCAGGGACACTGAACCACCAGCTCGCCATCAGGAAATTTCCATCCAGCTAGTGCTGCAATGAGGAAGATTCGGCACAGCTGAGACCCATCACTTACATTGTTTATGTAACCTTTTCTGACCATTCTGTGACCTCCGAACGTTCATCACACCATCAGGAGATGGCCAGCCTTTATCCTGATTGGATACATGATTGTGCTAGAGGGGTATAAAGATACCCAGTTTTGGGGTACAGCCATCACACTCTATCAGACCTTCAATATTTCATCAGACCTTCAGATCAGCACACAGACCATCAAGACCACAAGACCATCAAGACACCATCAGATCTTCAGAGATCTTCAAACCTACAGATCATCTTCTCCAAGCCTGTCCAAGATGCCCAGCATGGACCTGCTGCCTGCTTGGACTAAGAAGGGGTGAACCAGCAAGGCTAGCAACCTTGCAGGTACTAGGGCCTAGTTTAAAGTTAGGCATATAGTTGTCTTGTTGTTTTAAGGTGTATCTTAGTTAAAGTCTCTGTTAGTTCTTTTAAGCCTTTCCTAGTTTTGGTAACTGCTTGTTTTCTTAATATAGTTAATCTGTAAGCTTTGTTTGTGAGTATTTGGAACCAAACTAAATTCAGTTTTGCTGCTTGGACACCCTACTGGTTTAAAGTTAAGCTTTATAGCTAGCCTGAGGATTAAAAAAGTTAAGAGGCTGTTTATTGCTGTTAGAGGCTTTTGCTCTTAGTTATGGTCCCAGGCTGGTAGGATGTGTGCCTTGTTGCCTTGACTTGGAAGTGCTTAAGGACACACTGTGCTGAATGTTCACAACTCATATGGGCCCTGGGCTTGTTATAGGGCATATGAGCCTGTGAATTACACACACACCCTTTATAACTTGTCAGCATTAATCTGTGAGGTTGGATATTTTTGGTTGGAGTCTTTGAAGCCACTTGAATTTCCTGCTTTCCTGAGATTCAGACAGGCTTCACAGTCCAATGAGCTGACTCGCAACCAGGTCCTGTGTTTGGGGAAGAAGCTATTCAAGCAATAAGTCCACCACCACAAGGCAAACAGGACTACCAACGTAGGATGACTCAGCAGACTCTTCAGGATGCAATAGAAAGGTCCAAAAATAGTTGAAAAACCAGGGATTGCATCATCGTATACCTCCCTGGATTGCAGTTGATATTTACTCAGAACTTTCCAGTTGATCTCAGTAGTGTACTGTACTGTATTCCCCGCCCCCTGGGTTTTGGTTAAGATGCGATAGTGGTGCAACCATCCTGGCCTAGAAAGATAGCAGCTCTCTGAAATCCACTGACCTGAGTATTTATCAGGCAGGCAAGGACAGACCCAAGTGAAATTACCATCAAAGCTGCTTGTTTGTCACAGCCTGCCCTGCAACTCTGGGACACTCATAAGTTTTACAGGGTTTTTGCAGTGCAAGCCTTTACATGACATGTTTAACGTCTCTCTGTGTCTAATAGCTGTTGCAGATTGCAACCTTTGGGCAAACTACATGTTACATGTAATATGTACATTGGCCACAATTCCCCCCCCCCGTAATTTTAATAGCATAGAGGGGCCACAATCCTGATCCGAACTGTAGCAGGGAAAAGAATTAAGACTTCCTGCTCGTCACTGCAGTTTTACCATGGTTACCACTACACTACACTACACTACACTACACTACACTACACTACACTACACCCTGAACACAATCCTAACCTGGAGTTAGGCCAGCAAAGTTTGGCCAGCACAAAGGCCACCATAAAATGCGTTTGGACCCCTCTCAGAGCCAGGGAGGATAGCACACATCTGTGTGCTGGCCTCTCTGACTCCGAGAGGGGTCCAAACATACATTATGGTGTCCCTTGTGCCAGCCAAACTTTGCTGGCCTAACTATGCCGGCCTAAATCCAGGGTAGAATTGCGCCCTTAAATTAATAAATCCATACAGGAGTCCTGCTGGGCCATCGGACTGTAGATACAAAGGGAAGCCCACAGTTTTGTTTGTGATACTGACTGAGATTTTGGGATGGGGGCGAGGGAGATTTGTACTTTGCTATATGGCTAGTATCCCTTTCATGGATCACTGCCTTGTCGTGGCGAAGGGGCTTGAGTAGCTCAATGAAGCTGTGAGCTATGCCATGTAGGGCTACCCAAGATGGACAGGTCACAGCAGAGAGTTCTGACTAAACGTGGTCCGCTGGAGAAGGAAGTGGCAACCCACTCCAGTACTCTTGCCAAGAAAACCCCATGGATTACAGAACAAAAAGGCTAAACGATATGACACTGGAAGATGAGACCCTCAGGTCGGAAGGTGTCCATTATGCTACTGGGGAAGAGCAGAACACGAGTACTAGTAGCTCCAGAAAGAGTGAAGTAGCTGGGCCAAAACTGAAAGGAAGCTCAGCTGTGGATGTGTCTGGAAGTGAAAGGAAAGTGCGATGCTGCAAAGAACAATACTACATAGGAACCTGGAACGTCAGATCTATGAATCAAGGCAAGCTAGATGTGGTCAAACGTGAGATGTCAAGGTTGAACATCGACATCCTGGGAGTTAGTGAACTAAAGTGGACAGGAATGGGAGAATTTAATTCAGATGACCATTATATTTGCTACTGTGGGCAGGAATCCCTTAGAAGAAATGGAGTAGCCTTCATCGTGAACAAGAGAGTGAGAACAGCAGTACTGGGGTATAACCTCAAAAATGATAGAATGATTTCCATTCGGATCCAAGGCAAACCTTTCAACATCACAGTAATCCAAGTCTACGCCCCAACCACTGGTGCTGATGAGGAAGAAGTTGACCGCTTCTATGAAGACCTAGAACAGCTTCTAGAATTAACACCCAAAAAAGATGTCCTTCTCATCATAGGGGATTGGAATGCTAAAGTAGGCAGTCAAGAGGTAAGAGGAATAACAGGCAAGTTTGGTCTTGGAGTACAAAATGAAGCAGGGCAAAGACTGATAGAGTTCTGTCAGGAGAACACATTAGTCATAGCAAACACCCTTTTCCAGCAACACAAACGGCGACTGTACACATGGACTTCACCAGATGGTCTACATCGAAATCAGATTGATTACATTCTTTGCAGCCAAAGATGGAAAAGTTCCATACAGGCAGTCAAAACAAGACCTGGAGCTGACTGTGGCTCAGATCATCAGCTTCTTCTTGCCAAATTCAGGCTTAAACTGAAAAAAGTAGGGAAAACCGCTAGGCCCTCCACGTATGACCTAAATCAGATCCCCTGCGAATATACAGTGGAGGTGACAAATAGATTTAGGGGCTTAGATTTGGTAGACAGAGTGCCTGAAGAACTTTGGACGGAGGTCTGTAACATTGTACAGGAGGCAGCAACTAAAACCATCCCAAAGAGGAAGAAATGCAAGAAGGCAAAGTGGCTGTCTGACGAGGCTTTACAAATAGCTGAGGAAAGGAGAGAAGCCAAAAGCAAGGGAGAAAGGAAAAGATATACCCAACTGAATGCAGATTTCCAGAGAACAGCAAGAAGAGATAGGAAGGCCTTTCTAAATGAGCAATGCAAAGAAATAGAGGAAAACAACAGAATGGGGAGGACTAGAGATCTTTTCAAGAAAATTGGAGATGTCAAAGGACAATTTCATGCTAAGGTAGGCACAATAAAGGACAAAAATGGCAAGGACCTAACAGAAGCAGATGAGATTCAGAAGAGGTGGCAAGAATACACAGAGGAACTCTATAAGGCCGATCTAAATGTTCCTGATAACCACAGTGGTACAGTCACTGAGCTCGAACCTGACATCCTGGAGAGTGAAGTCAAGTGGGCTTTAGAAAGCCTCACTAACAACAAAGCTAGTGGAGGTGACAGCATTCCAGCGGAATTACTCAAAATCTTAAAAGATGATGCTGTCCAAGTGCTGCTCTCCATATGCCAGCAAATTTGGAAAACCCAACAGTGGCCACAAGACTGGAAAAGATCAGTTTACATTCCAATCCCAAAGAAGGGCAATGCCAAAGATTGCTCGAATTACCGCACCATTGCACTCATTTCACATGCTAGCAAGGTCATGCTCAAAATCCTACAAGCTCGGCTTCAGCAGTATGTGAATCGAGAACTACCAGATGTACAAGCTGGTTTCCGAAGAGGCAGAGGAACTAGAGATCAAATTGCCAACCTTCGCTGGATCATGGAGAAAGCAAGAGAGTTCCAGAAAAACATCTACCTCTGCTTCATTGATTATGCTAAAGCCTTTGATTGTGTGGATCACAACAAACTGTGGCAAGTTCTTGAAGAGATGGGAGTTCCAGACCACCTGATCTGCCTTCTGAGAAACCTTTATGCGGGTCAGGAAGCAACAGTTAGAACTGGACATGGAACAACCGACTGGTTTAAAATTGGGAAAGGAGTACGACAAGGCTGTATACTGTCACCCTGCTTATTTAACTTATACGCAGAGTACATCATGAGGAAGGCAGGGCTGGATGACTCACAAGCTGGAATCAAGATTGCTGGGAGAAACATCAACAATCTCAGATATGCAGACGATACCACTCTACTGGCAGAAAGTGAGGAAGACCTAAAGAACCTTTTGATGAGGGTGAAAGAGGAAAGTGCCAAAATTGGTTTGAAGCTCAACATTAAAAAGACTAAGATCATGGCAACCACTCCCATCACTTCCTGGCAAATAGGAGGGGAAGAAATGGAAGCAGTGACAGACTTTATTTTCCTGGGCTCCAAGATCACCGCAGATGGTGACTGCAGCCATGAAATTAAAAGACGTTTACTTCTTGGGAAGAAAGCTATGGTGAACCTAGATAGCTTAATCAAAAGCCGAGACATCACCCTGCCAACAAAGGTTCGCATAGTCAAAGCGATGGTTTTCCCAGTAGCCATGTATGGCTGTGAGAGCTGGACCATAAGAAAGGCAGAGCGTCGAAGAATCGATGCTTTTGAATTATGGTGTTGGAGAAGACTCTTGAGAGTCCCCTGGACTGCAAAGAGATCCAATCGGTCAATTCTCCAGGAAGTCAAGCCTGATTGCTCCCTGGAAGGACAAATGCTGAAGCTGAAGCTCCAATACTTTGGCCACCTGATGAGAAGAGAGGACTCTTTAGAAAAGACCCTCATGCTGGGCAAGATTGAAGGCAAAAGGAGAAGGGGGCGACAGAGGATGAGATGGTTAGATAGTGTCACCGAAGCAATGAATATGAAATTGGGCGAACTCAGGAAGCTAGTGGAGGACAGGGAGGCCTGGCGTGCTGTGGTCCATGGGGTCGCGAAGAGTCGGACACGACTTAGCGACTGAACAACAACAACAACAATATGGCTAGTATAAAGTTCTCACAAATATGTGTTTGGGCTGTACTGAGCAAGGCTCCATGAAAAGACTTGCCTTGTACTTGGAGAACCTTTTGAAGTTCTTACCATTCCGTTACAGCAGCTGTAGCTTAACCATAATTCTTGTTTAATGTTTGATCTGTTTTTTATGACCCAACAAGGTTGAATTTCTGTTTTGATTACTTGTTCTGTTAGCAGTGGTGGATATCAACCATTACAGTCCATGTGCAGTGTATTGAGCTGGTCAAAACTGATGTGACAGTGCATGATATGAGAAAGATACACTGCACACGTTCACAGAAACTCTCTTTTTCGTATATGTCATATAGTCCAGGGCTGAGTTAACTGAAAACATGATCTGAATTTGTCCTTGCTGAGGTCTGACTCAAACTTTGTGTACTCCTTGCAGGTGAAAACCTGAATCGGATTTTTTCCCTCTTTGCCTCTGCTTTTGCCTTTTGGAAATCTTGCCTGGCCGCCTGGGAGTTGGGTTGACACAACAATCCCCATGGTTTTTATTAACCATGACAGCAGCTTCATAATGGGCATTTTTCTCAATAGTCCCTGTAGGTAGGCCATGATAATGATGACAATGACTGAACTGTTCTGACCGCTATGAAAAGCCTTTCACAGGCCCTCTGTCAAGACAGTGTGAGGGGGGAAAAATGGGTGAGGTAATACCATGTGACTGAACAGAAGGCCTCTTGTTTCGAGTGTTTGGCAATCCAGCCCTTTCCACAAGCAGTTCTTAACAAGGAATCGAAACGCAAACTTTGTTCGTTCAGTTTTGTTTCTGACTCTGTTTTGATCTGGGTCACTTCCAGTACCACAGCTGATTTGTTTCCTTCCAAACTAATTTATATGGAATAAAGGGGAGGAAAAAAAACAAGAGCAAACTATCCAAAGAGTGTGGTAGAACTGATTTTAGAACTGTTCCCCTTGCCCCCCCCC
>JAJKFI010000033.1:8783401-8838104 GCA_029204185.1 Lerista edwardsae
GAGAGAGAGAGAGAGAGAGAGAGAGAGAGAGAGAGAGAGAGAGAGAGTTTTAAACTTTCCCTTTTTTTCTCAGTACAAGAAATGTGGAGCCCAGCTGTCACAACAGCATAAGGTCAGTTAGGAGGTCTCTGTGATTGTGGTCAAATCCAGACAGCTCCACCCTGAGGTCCTTAGGTGAAGCCATGAAATAGACATTTGCAGTACTGCAGCTCAAGAGAATGCATGGTATGGAACAGACCACAGCCAATCCCTAAGCCCTTATTTCCACTCTTATTTTCCATTGTTGTTCAAACATTCGCATTCCTATGAAGACTGTGCCCTAATAGGCACAGTTATTGGAAAGGAGGAGGTCAGAAGGAGGGAGCAGACTGTTGGTCTTGCCTCTTTGCGTTTTCTCGGTCAAAGAGCAATTCTTCAGAGTCTGGGTGCTTGCCAGTGCCCCGGCCACGTTCTTTCTGTTCGCTCCCGCTGGCCTTAAAGAGCCGGCGGGAGCGAACAGAACGTGGCGCCGCCCAGCGTCATGCCCCCCGCCTTGAGAAGCGGGAGGAGGTGCCGGGCGGCAGCGCATTCTCCTCGCTCCGGCTGGCTCTTTAAGGGCAGCCGGAGCGAGGAGAATGCGGCGCAGGGCCTGGGTGGGCCGCGGGCACCATTTTGGGGGCGGGGCACGCCATGGTTACGGCGCCCCCTCCCAAGATGGCGCCCAGGGCTCGTGCCCCCTTGCCCCCCCTAGATCCGCCACTGAGAACCACATTGTAAAGGCTATGCTGGGGACTGAGTTCAAGCATGCCCCGGTATCCACTGATTCGGTATCCATGGTCATCCAGTTATCCATGGATACCATGGATGTCTATTAAAAGATAGGGGAATATTAAAGACATCTCTTTTTTTAAGCTTGTTGCAGCAAAACCACTGAATTCCCCTAGCTTTAAAAAGGCGTCCCCAGTATCCACGGTTTCTAGTATCCACGGTGTGGTCTGGAACGGAACCCCAGTGGATACCGGGGCATACCTTTATTCAGGGAATCACAGACTACTATATATTTGTAAAGACCCCATTGAAAAATGGTGGTTTAGACTAGCCTGCCCATGTAAGCCACCTTGGGCATTTGCGTCGGCATGAGAAATGCAGTTATAAATTTTTCAAATAAATAAAAAGGAGCAGGTAGTTCCCTAGGTATCCAGGAATCAGGCTGGTTATCTGAAGCAGGGAACATCTGCTATGTTTTTGAAAGAGGTCTGATTTTTTTTTTATAAAAGGCAAAACAAACCAATGCATAACTTGTTTACCATAATAGGTGTCCGGCAATCCAACTGCCCTCTTAATATAGCTATTTCCCAGTGTTGCACTAGATACTGTATGTATGTATTAGTGAGAATAGACTGAACTGACTGGAACACTGTGAGCCTAAGGCTTGGCATAAATATAGAAACAAAGCCGGCAGAAGAGGCATCTGTGATCCATAACCCGAGATGTTCAAAGGAAAGGCAGAAAACATGCTCCGTTGCTGCTCATTGCAAGACATTCCATGCGCGTTTTGTTACTTTGTAAGGATAGGCGTTTAGACTGATACCCATCTGCTCCATGTCACAACATGTGAATCAGCTGTTCTCAACATTAACAAGCTTCTATAACTGTGGTTCCTAGACTGTGGGCCATGAGCCAATTTTAGGTGGGTCAGGAAGCACCTAGCGCAGCCATATTGAAAGTATGGGAAGAGGGGACGCTGGAAACAGGGAAGACTGTGTGGTTGTTTTGCTTGTATCAGGGTTGTAAATAGGCTTTTTCTTTCTGTTTCAATTTGCTATTGGAAAATGGCTGAGAAATAACCCAACTTAGTGCTGCCCCTTCATGGATCACTGCCTTGTCGTGGCGAAGGGGCTTGAGTAGCTCAATGAAGCTGTGAGCTGTGCCATGTAGGGTTACCCAAGATGGACAGGTCATAGTAGAGAGTTCTGACTAAATGTGGTCCGCTGGAGACAGAGGCAGATCTAAATCACTCTTCTCCTGTACCGTTTTAGCCAATCCTCACAGGGAACAGCAACATCTTGGCGTTGCTTACTGGCTACAGCAGCAAGGGAGAGGAGGGATTTACATGACAGGGTAAGGCTTCTTGCAACACTTAGAGCTTTGCCCTCCCTGTAGATCCGCCTCTGGGAAGGAAATGGCAACCCACTCCAGTACTCTTGCCAAGAAAACCCCATGAACTACAGTATTAAAAGGCTAAATGCCAGAAGATGAGCCCCTCAGGTTGGAAGGCGTCCATTATGCTACTGGGGAACAGCAGAACACGAGTACTAGTAGCTCCAGAAAGAATGAAGTAGCTGGGCCAAAACCGGAAGGAAGCTCAGCTGTGGATGAGTCTGGAAGTGAAAGTACGATGCTGCAAAGAACAATACTGCATAGGAACCTGGAACGTCAGATCTATGACAATTTCGTGCTAAGTAGGCACGATAAAGGACAAGAACGGCAAGGACCTAACAGAAGCAGATGAGATTAAGAAGAGGTGGCAAGAATACACAGAGGAACTATATCAGACAGATCTAAATGTTCCTGATAACCACAATGGTGCAGTCACTGAACTCGAACCTGATATCCTGGAGTGTGAAGTCAAGTGGGCTTTAGAAAGCCTCACTAACAACAAAGCTAGTGGAGGTGACAGCATTCCAGCTGAGTTACTCAAAATCTTAAAAGATGATGCTGTTAAAGTGCTGCACTCCATATGCCAGCAAATTTGGATAACCCAGCAGTGGCCACAAGACTGGTAAAGATCAGTTTACATTCCAATCCCAAAGAAGGGCAATGCCAAAGGTTGTTCAAACTACCACACAATTGTGCTCATTTCACATGCTAGCAAGGTTATGCTCAAAATCCTACAAACTAAGCTTCAGCAGTTTGTGAATCGAGAACTACCAGAAGTACAAGCTGGTTTCCTGCCTGCTTGCTGAGATGTAACTGTGTTTGTCATTTGTGGCACCCAAGTGACCTGGATACCAGAAAATCTTTTAGGACACAATCCTAATGTGGAGTTAGGCTGGCACAGTTAGGGCAGCAAAGTTTGGCTGGCACAAGAGACACTGTAAAGTATGTTTGGACCACTCTTGGAGTCCGAGAGGCCAGCACTTGGACATGTGCCATCCTCACTGATGCTGAGAGCAGTCCAAGCACGCTTTACAGTGGTCCTTGTGCCAGCCAAACTTTGCTGGCATAACTGTGCTGGCCTAACTCCAGGTTAGGATTGTGCTCTCAGATAGACAACTATGGCCATTTTCAACAAGATAAAATCTGGCTGGGATGTGATGCAGGCATAGCCACGGAGAAATGGAAAAGTTTCCAATGAACAATGCTTTGGGGAAGGCAAATCTTATGTATATTTTTAAAAAGGGTAAAGGTTTCCCCACGACTTAATGGTCTAGTTGTGACAACTCTAGGGGCAGTGCTCATCTTCGTTAAGAACATAAGAAGAGCCCCACTGGATCAGGCCAAGGGCCCATCTAGTCATGCTTCCTGCATCTCACAGCGGCCCACCAGAAGCCTCAGGAAGCTCACAAGACACATGCATGTTTCCAAACCGAAGAGCCGGCGTTATCCGAGGACAGTTTCTGTGGTCATGTGGCTGGCATGACTATACGCCAAGGCACACACAACGTGGTACCTATTTATCTACTCACATTTTACGTGCTTTCGAACTGCTAGGTTTGCAGGAGCTGGGACAAGAGACGGGAGCTCACTTCGTTGCATGGTCTAGAACTGCCAACCTTCCGGTCAACAAGCTCAACAGCTCCACGGTTTAACCCTCAACGCCACCACGAAGTCCCACTAAGGTATGTATATTTACCTGGTGCTGCTCCAGAGCTGAGCTCCTTGCTGTAATCCTGTTTTCTGCTTAGTAAGCTGTCTCAAAATGATAATTGGGTTGTCCCAGACCCCCATCTCCGACTACAGGTGAATGTTTGCTTCCGCTGTTTGCTTATCTGCGTTAGTTAGGCAAGTACTGAAGTTTATCTCAGCAGGACAGTGACTGGCCTTGGCACAAGCGAGCAAAGTCTAGGAAGGCCAAGGGATCAGGCCATTCGCTGCTGCCATCCTCAAACTATACCTGTAAGCTAATTTTCTTGCATGCACTTTTGGCTTTGCTCTCCATTCTTGCACACATTGCAGATATTTAAATTCCTGTCAAGGGCTTGGGGCAAAGCTGTTTCCAGGTAGGAGCAGGTTTGCACCTGCTTGCATCTGCCCGCCATAATTATGTTTACACATTGGCTGTCAGGCAGAAGTGTGCCATATATAACCAAGAGCATTTCTGGCTTTTCTTCTGTAATGTCAACTGCCATAAGTTCTGTCAAAACAGCAAACAGCAGCGGTGAACTCAGAAGACAGGCCTGATCTTCAGAACTGTCTCAGAGCGCAATCCTAACCTGGAGTTAGGCCGGCACAGCTAGGCCAGCAAAGTTTGGCCAGCAGAAGTGCCACCAGAAAAAGCATTTGGACCACTCTCGGAGTCAAGGAGGATGGCACACGTCTGTGTGCTGGTCTCTCTGACTCTGAGAGTGGCCCATACACAAATTTTGGTGCTGTCCAAATTTTGCTGGCTTAGCTTATGCCAGTCTAGCTCAGTTTAGGGTTGTGCCCTCAGAGTGCAATCCAAGCACTGTTGGGCCGACGCATGCCTGCTGCGTTGGCCCAGTGCTGTTGCAAACATGCCGTAAGCAGCGGCATCATGCAGCCGGAACGCTGGGCGGGAGGAACGGGTGAGCGGCAGCCCACCCGTTGCGTACTGCTCCGTTTCACCGTCTTCCCCGCCCCCGCGAAACGGAGCGGTATGCAACGGGAGGGCTGCCGCTCACCCGTTCCTCCTGCCTAGCATTGCGGCTGCATGACACTGCTGGCCGTAAGGCACATTTGCATCAGCACAACAGGGGCTGGGCCAACGCAGGGAGGGGTGTCGGCCCAGCACTGCCAGCAGAACCGTCAGATAAGTCGGTCCCGCGATGTCTAAATTCAGCCAGCATGGGACCATTTCTGGGCAGGAGGAAGGGGGAAACAGGGAGGAGGGAGAGGGATCCCACAGCAGGGTGGCCCGGGGAGGGGGAAGGAACCGGGATCCAGAAATTATGCTGGATCCAAAACCCTGTCCCTGGGCTGTACGGCTCCAACTGAAGCTGCTGCAGACTCATCAGATTTGTGCATGCTAAACAGCAGGCACCGATTTGAGGAGTCCCATTGGCCTGGCTGGGGGTTTACTCCAGGGCAAGGAGAAAATATTCCCTTGCCCCGTGGTGAGTTCTAGCACAATCCATACTGGTGTTAGGATGCAGCACAGCCTGCTGGCCTGCCTGCTCCTGCACCAGTTAGGATTGCGCTCTCAGTCACCAACCTCAACTATCACCCAGTAGTGAAGACCCTTGCTTAGCCCTTCCCAAGTAGAAGACTCACACAAATGTGACATAACTTCCAAATTACAGAGGGTTGTGTGAATAAGAACATAAGAACATAAGAAGAGCCATGCTGGATCAGGCCAAAGGCCCATCTAGTCCAGCTTCCTGTATCTCACAGCGGCCCACCAGGTGCCCCAGGGAGGCATGAGACAACAAGATGCTTGCATCCTGTTGCCACTCCCTTGCACCTGGTACCAGTAGCCCACCACCTTTGTAAGGAGGTTGCACAATCCATCATTGCCTATAGCCCACGATGGACCTTTCCTCCAGAAATCCGTCCAATCCCCTCTTAAAGGCATCAAGACCAGATGCCATCACCACCTCCTGTGGCAAAGAGTTCCACAGATTAACTACCCGCTGAGTAAAAAAGTACTTCCTTTTATCTGTTTTAACTCTCCCAACCCTCAGTTTTAGTGGATGCCCCCTGGTTCTGGTGTTTTGAGAGAGGGAAAAGAACATCCCTCTATCGGCTCTATCCCTTCCATGCATTATTTTGTATGTCTCAATCATGTCCCCCCTCAGGCGCCTTTTTTCTAGGCTGAAGAGCCCCAAACGCTGCAGTCTTTCTTCATAAGGGAGGTGCCCCAGCCCTGTAATCATTTTTGTCGCTCTCTTTTGCACCTTTTCCAGCTCCACTATGTCCTTTTTGAGATGCGGCGACCAGAACTGGACACAATATTCCAGGTGTGGCCTTACCATCGACTTGTACAATGGCATGATAATATTGGCTGTTTTATTCTCAATCCCTTTTTTAATGACCCCAAGCATGGAATTGGCCTTCTTAATTGCTGACGCACACTGGGTCGACACCTTCATTGAATTGTCCCCAAGATGTCTCTCCTGAGGCAGCTCAGAACCCATGTTTGCTTGCTTGAATGTTTGCTTGCTACTTTTGGCAAAGTGACACTTAGCCAGAGGCAACTGTAGCATATGAACGGGCCATGGGGAGGAATCGTTGCAGTGAAGACACATTTTTTTTTGTGGGTTAATCCAAATGCATTTCTTGGCAGGACTAATTGCATTTCTTGACGATTGATTCCAGTAAAGTGTTTCATGCCAAGCAGATGATGATCCAGCTGGAGGAAGTAAAGCAACGAACACCTCTTTTAGACAAGCTCAGACTCTTCCCTTCTTTAAATAGCTTGCAGTCATATGTGCAGTCACCCAGTAGTGTCCATTGAACACCCACATTACTTACCTTTGAGGAAATATGAAAGTGGCTGGGCTATAATTTGTCTTTCATGGAACTTCCTTAGGTCCTAGAACAGTGGTGGGAGACTGTCTTATAATGCATTAATACTGAAACGTTTTGGGAGTTATTTTAGTCACCACGGATTATGGATGTACCGAAACATTGCGCACTGAGGTGTGTGCAAAATAGCTTTTAAAAACATAGGCTTTACATAAGTGGTTCCCAAACTGTGGGTCTGGAACCCACCAGTGGGTCGGGACTCACTTGGGTCATGAAACTGACAGGGCAGATTAGCTATGTGCATCAAGGGTTAAACAAGCTACTACTTGGGAGGGGAGTATTGCTGCCCAATCAACATTATAGCCACAGCCTTTGGCCATTTATATATCAGGCAGCAGCCTCTAGGGCAATGTTTCTCAAACTGTGGATCATAACTTTAGTGGGTCACGACCTGATGTCAGGTGGGTTGCAGAAAGCTGGGAGCAGCCATCTTGGAAACTGCAGACCTCACTCTTGCTATATTCCTTTTCTGAGTGTTATCAGTTTGAATTTTCAAAGGTTTTTTTTAAAAAAAAAAAACAAAAAACATGTTTTTAGTTCAGTGTTTTTACATCATATTTTGTCCTAACCTTGCTTTCTGTCAGTGATGGTCTATGGTTGTAGAATTGCTGCAGTCCAAGAATGCCACTTTGCATTCTGGGAGTGTCATTTTATTATGTCACAATAACGGCACTTACTGCTGCACTGCTGAAAATCTTACCCCAGCGTGAACATAATTTGGACTGCTAAAAGGTTCTCAGGAGCTGAACTTCAGGTATAACTCAGCAGGCCTTTGCACAGGTCAGGAAATACAGCTACATGGGGGCATCCCCTGCCCTTGAGGACCGGTCCTTCAAACAAATCTTTCTACCTCCCAGCTACAATCCGTCTCCATCCATCCATCCATCCATCCATCCATCAGTATTTATATACTGTACAGCTTTTCAACAAAAGTTCACAAAGCAGTTTACAGGCAAAAAATAAAGCTGAATGGCTCCCTGTCCCCAAAGGGCTCACAATCTCAAAAAATGCAGACCACCACCAGCAACAGCCACTAGAAAAGACACTGCACTGGGGTGATGAGGGACAGTTACTCTCCCCCTGCTAAATATAAGAAGACACCACTTGAAAAAGTGCCTCTTGCCCAGTTAGCAGGGGTACCTCCATGAAGGAGAGACACCACATGAAGGGGATGCTTGGATTGCAGGCATAAGTCTGCAGCTACTGCTGCAAGGTTGTCAGCTCGAGGCACTACAGGCAGAGGCGTTTCTACAGGGATGGCAAAGCTCTAAGTTTTGCAAGAAGCCTTACCCTGTCGTGTAAATCCCTCCTCTCCCTTGCTGCTGTACCCAGTAAGCAACGCCAAGATGTTGCTGTTCCCTGTGAGGAGTGGCTAAAACGGTGCAGGAGAGGAGTGATTTCCACTGCAAGGTAAGGCTTCTTGCAAAACTTAGAGCTTTGCCATCCCTGTAGAAACACCACTGACTACAGGCAGACTTGCTCCGGGGTCTCTTCACTGCAAAACATAGAGTAGCTGACTGGAGCCTTCTGGGTTAATCATGTCTTAGAATTCTTTTCACTTGTAAGCCTTGAGGTCAGTTTCATTTCTTCTTTGTGTCAGTTCAGGTCTATGTTTCACTTTCTATTTCTCCTGAGTACTAAGTCTGCCTTGTAATTGTCATCTTCTCCTTCCCACTGCTGATCAAATATAGGGTTCTCCTCTATGCTGCAGAAATTACGAGGCTCCTCCATAGTTTAACTGTTGCAGTCTTCACGGTAGCAGAGCCCACCGAACGGAGCATGTATTGTAGCACACACCGTCCTCAGCTAGGTATGCTAATAAGGGGCTTGTCATGCCTCCGTTGTGAAGATCTTGCACAGAAACAACTCTCTTTTAGGGCACAATCCTAACCTGGAGTTAGGCCGGCAGAGTTAGGCCAGCAAAGTTTGGCCAGCACAAGGGCCACCGTAAAGCAGGTTTGGACCACTCTCGGAGTCAGGGAGGATGGCACACATCTGTGTGCTGGCCTCTCTGGCTTGGAGAGTGGTCCAAATATACATACTTTACGGTGTCCCTTATGCCAGCCAAACTGTGCTGGCCTAACTCCAGGTCTGTGTGCCGGCCTCTCTGACTCCGAGAGTGGTCCATACATACTTTACGGTGGCCCTGATGCCGCCCAAATGTTGCTGGCCTAACTACGCCAGCCTAACACCAGGTTAGGATTGCATTCTCAATAACAGATCCACAAGTCATTCATTCACATGCTAGTTTTCCTGTCTTAAAAAACTGTTAATAGACAACTCTGTAGATTAGTCCAAACTTGTAAAACAGTGTAAGGGCCAAACCACACATTTTATTAGGGCCTTACTTAGAATCAATGTGTTTGGTTTTTGCTCTCTTAACAGCAGGGATGCATCATGCATATGCATGAGCATGGTGAGCGTGTGTGCACATGAGAGACGGAAATATGCAGATCAGGACCTTGATGAGGAAGAAGAGAGTTTTAATATTTTGCTTTTGTCACAGTCCCAATCCTGATTTCTCTCCCCTGCCCCCAAAGCTCCCATTGGCGCACAGTTCTGCAAAATAAAATGACATTCGCAATATTAATGTTGTGTGCCGCGTTCTTTACTCAGAGCACCAGCCATAGCTCCATTACTCTGAATTGTTGTTGTTCAGTCGCTAAGTTGGGTCCGACTCTTCGCAGCCCCATGGACCACAGCAAGCCTGTCCTCCACTAGCTTCTGGAGTTCGCCCAATTTCATGTTCAATTATTCTGAATAGAGGTGTGTAAATAGCTGTAAGGGAATTCCAGAAACAAAACATTCATTGCCAGCAAAAATCATTGAAATAACTTGTCCCTGTTCCCTCGGTTGGCAGTCATGTTGAAAAGAGAGATGCCAGATTTTTTTTTCTGGCATTACTTTTCTGCTTTTAACATGAGTCAGATAAGTTAAGGGGAAAGTAGGTGAACCTTTCACTTTATACCCAAGAATGGGAGAGCTTGATGGTGCAATCCTAACCTGGAGTTAGGTCGGCCCAGTTAGGCCAGCAACGTTTGGCTGGCCCAAGCATGTTTGGACCATTCTTGGTCAGGGAGGATGGCGCACATCTGTGTGCTGGCCAAACTTTGCTCCAGGTTAGGATTGTGCTCTAAATGTCAGTGTGCTGTTCAAAACAGAGGAGCAGCCCCGGTAAATATACTGGCAATGTCAGTGAAAAAAGTGGTTAAGAACCTGGCTTGCTAAACGGCTGCAGTGTAAACATTTTATTTTTTGAATTCACTCATATTTCATTCCACCTTTATTTAGAATGTGATGAAATTCTCTAGAATCTGTTGTTTAGATTCTAGATTCTTTCTCTGTTTCTCTTTCTCTAGATTCTTTCTCTAGATTCTAGATTCTTTCTCTATGTTGTTTAGATTCTTTCTTTAGAATCAGCTGATACTATGGCATAGTTAGCTGAGCAAAATCACTTTTCTTGCTGTTCTTGAGATCCCTACAAACCAAAAGCATCTGCAGCAAAATGTTACCCCCTACTGTCAATTTCAAGTCATGGTAGGTATAAGACCAGAACTCTCAAGTTCTTGAGATCAGTGGTGTAGCTAGAGGGGGATCAAAACACTAAGTATTGATGGCGCAACAATGCACCAAGTGCCCTACCACCACCGGAGTCGTACAGAGTGGTGAGAGCAATGCCAGCATGGAGGAGTAATTGATTAGGCAGGAGCTTTTCTTGGGATAAGGGAAGGAATACCCCCTTCCCCCCCGAGGAGACCTTCAGCCTGCTTCTATCCAGCATAGAATACAATGGCGGGCATTTTGCACCCGCTGCTCCTATGCAGATAGGATTGGGTTCTAAGTGAATTTGGACAAGACATTGACTTTCACCCTAAACAGCAGGCGGTGTTGACTCATGCTTGAGCTGCTGGTACTGCCTGAAGCTAAGCAGGAGAATCTGCAGTCTTGTTTGTGGATGGGAGATGGAATGCCAAGCTATGACAAGCTGCAGTACCTGTTGTGGCAGAACGGAGTAGTTGTGGAGCTGATTAACCTGTGTGGGAAGGCCAGCTGGCAAAAGAATGGAGTACGACCTTGAGGACCTGGCCAGGCTTGACTTTCATTTGCCTGCCTGAAGCATGCAGCCAGAGGAGAGAACCACACTGTGAAGGCTATATCTGGGAATGAGGGTTCGGTGAGGATTCACATAATACTGTATATTTGTGAAAATCCCATTGAAAAATAGTGGTTTAGACTAGCTTGTAGCCACCTTGGGCATTTGCTTCTGTGTGGGAAAGATGGGATATAAATTCTTCAAATGAATAAACAAACAACCTCGCAGGGCTGTTGTGAAGATAAAAGCAGGTTTGGGGAGGGGAGGCTTAATGTACCTTTAAAGGAAGCTGGGATTCAAAAATAATGGTTTGTCCTGCATCTGTCAGTGGAGTGGCTTTCTTCACTCCAATCCAGAGTTTCATTCATGCCATATCGGGACAGCTTTGCCACAGAGTATTCCCAATCCTGGGTTTGGCCTGGGATTTCACATCGCATTAGTCTGGAAAAGTAGGCCAGTTAATAACATCAGAGGAGGCTCTCCTATCTTGGCTGCCTGATTAGATAGCACTCCCCTAACCACCTGCGTCCTTTGCAACTGCCTGTTAGCTTTTTGTTAATATTAACACAAATACGTCTTTATTTGTTCAGGGCAAGGGAACGGCTCTTCACGGTACGGACTTCTATGTTGCAAGGCGTTTAAAATTGCTGGCCGCTGAGTAGCAGTTTTCATGCTGCTTTATACCCACAGAGCATTTTAATTAATAGAGCAGAAGTTCTATATAGCATGACAAGGATTTGTGGGATGGAGCGGAAGCAAGTTGCACATTTTATAGTGGTGACAGTCTTGCTCTGTGAGCCATAATTAATGTCCTTCTCTTCTGTCTCCACTGATGAGCTCAACCAATTAGCCTAAGGCTCCATTTGAAAGCCCGCAGTGTCTGGACGATACTTACACGGTTTTCTTCAACAAAACAACTCCCTGGACCTTGGACTTGCAGTTCTTGTGATCGCTCATCCACTTGGTCCACGGCTGCCAAGCCCACCCCTGTGACATCAGGGCTACTGAACTAAAAGCAACAAGAAGGGCTGCAACATTCCCCCTTCCCAATATGCCTGCTCTGACAGAAGAGCAGGTCAGCCAATCACACAGAGGAGAATGTTACAGGCCAAACTCATGAAAAGAGAGGCTTAAAACAGAGTGGGCCTTAAAAAAAAAAAGCTAAAAAGGGGTCCTGAGAGTTTGGTTGGGCTCCCTGCACTGTTTTTCTGCAAAAAGGGCAGAAGTTTGTCACCTTGAAGCAGATGTTTGTCACTGAAGTGGCATTTGCAACAAAGAGCTGCTGGGCGATGGGAGGAACTTATGGCAGGAAAATGGCCTTGGGGGAAACGTGCGCCCAATTGCCATGCGCCCAGTTGACACTGGAGAGATTCCTCACTGCTTGTTTTGAGAAATGAGACACTTCTGATTTGCAGCCTATCTTTTAATAGGAGCGGAGTTTGACTTGAAAGCCCCAGGCTCCTTGCTGCAGGGAGCTCTGCTCTCAAGGGGATCCCTTTTAGCTAGGGTTACCAGACACAAACTGGGACCATGTGCCTATACCTTTAATCACTGTATAGAAGGGGGAATTTTGGCAGGTGCAGCTCAACATTGAAGGGTTTCAAAAGCTGCACCTGCCCATATTCCCTCTTCTATACAGTGGTTATAGGTAGAGGCACTCTGTCCCAGTTTATATCTGGTAACCCTAACTTTTAGCTTATCTGTGGGCCTCAATTAACCTTGGTGTCATCACTCCATCCATCCCCGATTGCCCCACACATGTTTTCCTGCTTCCACCTCATATTCTGTGCTCCTCACGTCCTTTCCCCTTTGCCCTGCTCCTCCCATGCCTTTTCAAAACTTATCTGCCCCATCTATCAACTCACTAGTCCTCAGTTGTTCTGAGTCTGTTGCTCTCCTGAACTTTACCATTCAGGAAATGCGCCAACACTGAAAATGATCTCCCCAATGCTGCCTGAATGTAGCTCAGGGTGCAATCCTAACCTGGGGTTAGGCCAGCACAGTTAGGCCAGCACACTTTGGCTGGCACAAGGGTCACTGTAAAGCGCGTTTGGACCACTCTATGAGTCAGGGAGGATGGCACACATCTGTGTGCTGGCCTCTGACTTGGAGAGTGGTCCAAATATACTTTACAGTGTCCCTTATGCCAGCCAAACTGTGCTGGCCTAACTCCAGGTTAGGATTGCACTGTTGGTGGCAGAGCAGATCTTTTGCATGCAGAAATTCCTGGGTTTAACCCCAGATATCACCAAATTTTCCTCACCAGGATTATAGATAAGATCCTGGGAAAGGGTAACTTGAGTGGGTACCTTGTTGCAATACATGTCTAATATAAATGATGCAGAATATGAGCCAGAGTTTATCACCATCACTTATCACCTCTGTAACTGGAGCATAATTTCTAAAAATGATAAGTGCAAGTACTCAAGATTGCTTGGAAGTTCACACTCTACATTATGGAGGAGGATGTTTATGGTTACTTAGCAGAGCAGAAAGATACTTTGCCCATTTTGTTCATCTTAATTTATTCACATGTGCCAGGGGTGTGTCACCATATGGAAAACAAGTTCCAGGAATGGCCATTATGAAAACAGTTCTTAATGCAACATGAGCTTTCTCCATGTTCCATTGCACACTCAGTTGCAAAAAGAGAACTGTAGTCAGACTTCAGCATTTGAGGCTGCCTCAGGGTGCCATTAAGCTATAAAAATAATGTCTAGCTGCTCCACTTGAGGATAGTTGAGGATATTGAGGCCTGATTCATAGTTATGTGGCATGGTAGTGACCACAGACAGACCTGCTGCCTTGCCCATCACAGGATCAAACAAATTTCAGTGTCTCAAGAAACAAGTTTCTAGTCTTCATGACATGAGTATATCTTGAGAGAGAGAGAGAGAGAGAGAGAGAGAGAGAGAGAGAGAGAGAGAGAGAGAGAGAGAGAGAGACTTGCGGTCAGGCAAGCAGCACAGTGATTTCTTTGGCTATCTCTCAAGTGAGAGCCCTTCTATTTATTTATTTTAGAATTTATACCCCCCCTTTCCTGTGCTGAAGCAAATGCCCAAGGCGGCTTACAGAGAACAAAAGAGTACAATGTAAGCAGAATAAGTAAAACATATTTTTTAAAAAATATATATATTTAAAAACATGAAACCTTTAACAGGAACACAGAGAACATTTGAAAATAGAGTGAGACCCAAATCTATCTATCCTGTAACTTCTATACATTTCCTGGGCTCATTACAGATGTTTATATTTTAATAATTTGTGTTTTCTTACCCACCCTAAGCTCTTGAGACACAGTAGAAAAAAACAAAAATCACTATTTATTCCTTACACTAAATATAATCTCACACACAGGATGCAATCCTAACCAACGTTCCATGTGCCATAGCTGTGCCAGTGGGGAATGTGCTACATCCTGCAGTTGGGGGACAGTCACGGAGTCCTCCTCAAGGTAAGGGAATGTTTGTTTCCTAACTTCAGAGCACAATCCTAACCTGGAGTTAGGACAGTAAATTAGGCCAGCAAAGTTTGGCTGGCACAAGGGACACCGTAAAGTATGTTTGGACCACTCTCAGAGTCAGAGAGGCCAGCACACAGACATCTGCCACCCTTCCTGACTCCGAGAGTGGTCCAAACGTGCTTTACGGTGTCCACGATTGTACCAGTCAAACTTTGCTGGCCTAACTGTGCTGGCCTAACTCCAGGTTAGGATTGCACTCTCAGAGCTGCATTGTCTTTACCTTAATGCTGGAAAGTTGGTTAGGATTGCATAATCCCCCCCCCCAGTGGTATCATTCAAATGATTTAGGAACAGGAACTCACTTTTGATTGGCACTTGTTGGGAACCCAGAACCAGCCACGGAGCCCGTTAGGATCCGGAACGCCCATTCTGGTCCGTTCCCCCTGAATGACATCACTGCCTTCACCCCCCTAGGAATCTGGAGTCGCTCCCTTTAACCCTCTGAGTGCCGGCCAACCAAGAAGAAAAGCTCTTTGCAGAGGAATTAGGAGGGGGGAGGAGGAAGAGTGAAGTGGGCGGAGTCAGCCCTAATTTTAACTAGTGGAACTGAGTTCCCCCGCGTTCCCCCTGCATGACATCACTGCCCCCCCAACATATCATACTACCATCATACTGCCAATGAATTCAAGGCAGGTCGCAACTAAAAATTTTTTATTTATTTATTTAATCATGGCAGGCAATACATTGCATTGCAATACATTGCATACAACACAAAAAGAAAGTGGGTCAGGGAGGGACGTGTCATATTATGACACAATTGTACTTGTGCCTAGATAGAATGTCCGGGATGACAGTTCTGATAGGGGGAGGAGCCAAATGACAGTTGATGGAGTGAGCCTTGGCTGCCTTCTTCTCTCTCAGATGCAGCCTACCAAGAATGGCTGCAAATTAAGACGATAGGAGAGGGAAGGGGCCAAACTGCAGTTGGTTTCAGCCAAGCCAATGGAGTGGGCCTCGCTATGTCCATTGTGTCTTCCTCAGATGGGTCAAATGTTCGTAGCTTTTGAATGACTGAACGGGACTAAAGCTCCAAAGGCTTCTGGGTGAACTTTGCCATCCTGGGATCAGGAAATGGGTCTTCATCAGGAAGCAGGAGGTAGGGGGAAAAGGACAGTTCTTGCAATGAAGGAAGGCAGTGGGGATCCCCAAGGATCTGTAGGTTGACCAGTGGTGTCACTATGGAATAGCAGACTGCACTGAGAGTGCAATCTTAACCTGGAGTTAGGCCAGCACAGTTTGGTTGGCACAAGGGACACCGTAAAGTATGTTTGGACCACTCTCAGAGTCGGGTGGCGGCGTAGGTCTGTGTGCTGGCATCTCTGCCAGGTTAGGATTGTGCTCTGAGTGACATAATGTGGAAGTGATACCAAAGGAGGAGAGCTGGAAATTTCCTAGTCAGGCTGACCAGATGGCCAGATCCATCAGGCAGGTGAGCCCCCTAGACAGGTAGACCTGGCCGTGCGGACAAACAGACAGACTCTACTAGGTTGCCAGCCCAACTCCGGTCATGTTTGGAGGAAAACAGGTGTGCTCCCCGGGGTGTGTGTGTGTGTGTGTTCAGCAACCATGGTTTGTCAAATCTGCACATGCCGAACTGTGGATAATGCGGGACCACCTGTATTAGCTTGTGATTTACTGTTAAGAACGTGAGTGAATGTTATGTTAGTTGTTAACAGGGAATCAGAGAAGTTATTTCAAGTGACATTTCCATGTATTCAGAATGATGAAATGGTTACAGCTGACTCAATTGATCAGTTCCATACAAAGCAAAATCGACTTTGTGATTAATACAATAAGAAAACGGCAGGCTTTGTTACACAGCTCATACTACAGAACAGGAAACCAAAAGCTAACAAAGAGGTTAATTAGATATAGGAAGAGAAGCCATCAAGAAGTTCTAACCAACTGACAAGATGGGTTCCAGGCAACAAATCGTGCCCTTTGTAACTATACCCTTGTGTATCTCTACTCATATGCTGTCCCTTCTCATACAGAAATCTCAAGCTGACTGCAATGAGCTCTGGTGAACCTCTTCAAACTGGGTGAATGATCAACAAAAATGGCAATGGAGGCTCATTGTGAGTAAACAAAGGGTGCAATCCTAACCTGGAGTTAGGCTGGCACAGTTAGGCCAGCAGAGTTTGGCTGGAACAAATGCCACCATAAAGCACGTTTGGACCACTCTCGGAGATGGCGCACATGTGTGTGTTGGCCTCTCTGATTCCGAGAGTGGTTTAAACATACAGTGGCCCTTGTGCTGGCCAAACTTTGCAGGCCTAACTGTGCCGGCCTAACTCCAGGTTAGGATTGCGCCTAAAGTGACTCACATTGGGGCAAAAAATCCTAATGCTATGGAGAAAGTGGCCAGCGTTTTCCTCCATCTCCCATAATTCTGGGTGACACAATGAAGTCAATGGACATTGATTCAGAAGAGAAGAGCTAATCATACAACATATAATGTATTTTTGGCACCAGACAAATACTTCAATATGCCCCCAGACTTTTTGTTGGGAGAAGTGTTCAATGTATAGTATCTTGTGGTTTTGTGTTTTTTTTAGTGTGTTGCCAAATGTCCTGATGATTTGTACTGAGGTCAGTATACAAGGCAATGCAAGAAACATACAAAACAAAAACAAAGAAACAAAATTAAGGGAGCAATCCTAACCTGGAGTTAGGCCGGCGCAGTTAGGCCAGCAAAGTTTTGGCTGGCACAAACATGCTTTATGGGACACCATAAGGCGTGTTTGGACAACTCTCAGAGTCAGGGAGGATGGCGCACGTCTGGGTGGACTTTGCTAATACAAAGAGTGGTGATGGCTACCAGTTTGATGGCTTTAAAAGGGGAAGGAGACAATTTCATGGAGAAGATCCTATTAATGGCTACTAATAATGATTGACAAGTGGAACCCCTCCGTTCAAAGGCCACCGAATTCTACTTGCTGTTGCCTTGATACTTTGCTTCTGGGCTCCCCAGAAGCCTTTGACTGGTCAAACAGGCTGCTAAACTAGTGGACCCACTATATTCTGATTATGCAGGCATTTCCTGGTAGTATGATGGACTTATTGTGACATCACACTCTGACATCATAGTCCCTAGGTTCACCTGTCAGTTGGTCAGAACATCGCCCTGATCAGACCAGAAAGAGCAGAGTAGAGAAGAGCAGAGCAGAACTAAACGTCTTTCTTGGTTTACCCTAATTTCACATTTTTCATCTTTACTATTACAAAAAGGTGGAGTTGGTGAGGGAAAGAGGGAGGGATGAAGAGAGAATCAGTGATCCTATTGTTATTGTATTAGTATTGGTATTAGTAATGAAATTAGTTCTAATGATCAGGAGAGAGAGTACATCTCTGAAATGTCTGATACTTCAGGTGACCTTAGGAAGTTGTCTCTTCCAGCTATGTTGCTCTGTCCCTCGGGAGCCATCTTGAAACTGTTCTGCCAAAGGAACCCAAGGATTGCTCTTGCAGTGTCAGGGAATAGCAGTTTCGAAATTAAGAAGGTTAATGCCCTTGTAGAACCAAGGCAAGATGGGAAAAGGCCCAGAAGGCAGTCCAAAGAAGAGGATGTATTTCAAGTTGCTGGTTGAAACCATTACAAGAAAATGCTGTAAGCCTTTGACTCTGGGACCACTCTTAGAGTCTCCCATCAGGTGGTGTTGGTGGAAGTATACAGTACATTGTTGGGAGAGACGGAGAAGATGAGGACTATTGATTGTATTTTATAATCCACAGCACTTCCCTATAGGAGAGATGGCCCAGGATCAGATCCGGTGAAGCCAAGCTTGAAGTTGTGACCGTAGGATGGGAACGTGCAGCCATTTGTAAGAAAATTGCCAAATCTGATTTCAAGAACATTAAACAGATACTGTGGAGCGGCAATTCCTGTTCTGAGGAGCTATCGGTGACAAAGAGCCAGTGAATTGTGACATTTGGAGAAAGAAAAAGGGGGGCTGGAACAATCCTATTGGACTCTACTGGATGTCAATTCTCATCTTGCCCCTTGGACTCTCTCAAGCAGTGATGAAAGAAGCCCGGCTCAGTACCTCCATCCTGGCTGCAATGACCATCACATATGAACAGAGGTGAAATGTCTCATTCAAAGAGTCTGGGGAGCAGTTTGTTGTTTTTAGCTTTATACCTGGCCTTTCAATCAAAACTAAGCCCACGACTGCTTATAATAATACAAAGCAAGCCAGGAAGTTTTAGTCCTCTCCAGATCTTGTTGCTCTGCTGCATTCTGCTTGCCAGTCACTGGGCAACTGGAAGTCAGAGCAGAGTTCTTTTCAAGGGAGATGGGGTGAGCTGCCTGCAATTCCCTGAACACTGGGGGGGGCAGCTGACCTGCCATGTACCATGATGTTCATAACTGGGGTGTGTGTGTGCAGGCTCTGAGGGGCCTTTAATCGTTAGTGAATATGTTTTCACAGCAGGAGGCATTGTTAGGATGGGGGAAATGGTGAACAAGGGCAGGAATGCTTCATTGTGCAGGCATGGAAACAGAACAGTTCAAGCCATGGGAAAAGGCACAAATGAAGCAAGAAACCCATCAGAAAGGAAGAGATGTCTCATTGCTCTGGCTTCCACATAGACATAGCAACAAGTACAGGCGTGCACAACAGGGATCAAAGCACAACAGAGAATAGGCTTAACGAGGCAATTGAGTCTCTAGTAGCCTGCCTGCTGTCACAAGTGTCTGTTTACACAACAAAGGCTGCTCTTAACGGGGCACCAGTAGCCCACCTGCTGCCACAAGTGTCTGTTTACACAACAAAGGCTGCTCTTAATGAGGCGATTGAGTCTCTAGTAGCCTGCCTGCTGCCACAAATGTCTGTTTATGTAACAAAGGCTGCTCTTGACGAGGCAATTGTGTACACAACAGAGGTTCTGAATGCAAAGGTGAGGAATGCCTACAGCTGCAGCCAGCCAATGTCTGTTTGCACAATGAAGAATAGTTTCTACAGAAGTTTCTATACAGTTTAAAGAACTGTTTCTATAATGGCCTAATAATTGCATTATCTGAATCTGCCCTCTAAGGACGCACACCAGCAGTAGCAGCAGCAGCAGCAGCAGCAGCAGCAGTAGTAGTAGTAAGAAGAGTTTGGAAATGTTGGTTTTGAGAGGAGCAAGAGAGAAGCATTTAATTTCCCCCCACCGCTGAGCATCTACGAATCTAACTTTGTACTCTTTTCATCTGCATCAGGTGATCTTCAGCTATGGGAGAAGCTTCACTGCTGATCTAACCACTTGTTGGTGTTTGGAGCGCAAAGGTCTCAACTGGAGAGTAGCCTTCCTACAGGTGGGGTTTCACAATCCCCTGCCCACTGCCAGATGTACATGTGCTTGGATCACTGGCCCTCTTCACACACAATGTTTTTTTTCCCCATCCATCCAGCAGAGTCTTCCCTCAAATGAGAGCAGAACGTGCGCTCCTCCGACCGACTCAAAGGATGCTCCTTTCTGTCCTCTCAAGAACTGAAGGTGACCTTAGTCAGGACAACTCTCATCAGCACTGCAACAATCTCCTGCTGGCCAGGTGGCTCCAAACGAAGAAGGAAGAGGCTAAGGAAAATGGCAATATGATGCCTTCCTCTTTGCAACATTCAACATCCTGCTACAGGGCTAGTTGAGTCAGGACCCAATGACAGAACACCTTGTGGGAACTGACAAGATAAGCACACTGTGTGGCATTTCAAGCAGGGAAGGAGAAAGCCTTCCCAGGGAAGATTGGCCTTCAGCTGCATATCACCAGCAGAATCAGCCACTTTTCCCCTCTGGGGCTCTCTGTCTTGCCAGGTAAATTAAGGATGCAGGAACACCATCATTCCACATCTCTTGCCTTGTACTGTTCAGTGGCAGTAAGCACAATTTCCAGATCCACGAAGAACAGCTTGAACAGAGAGAGCTGAGAATTATGAGATCTAAAACAGAAATCCCTGGATGCAGGTTATTAAGCTATTCAGAGAGAAGGGATCCCTCTCACCTTCTCATCTTCTGATCATGTATGGAAGGGGGCTGGCCACCTTTAGCCTTTAATTGCCACCATTATCTGGATCCTTTTGCCTTCCATCTTTACCAGCATGAGAGTCTTTTCTAGAGAGTCCTCTCTTCTCAGGAGGTGGCTAAAGTATTGGAGCTTCAGCTGCAGGATTTGTCCTTCCAGGGAGCAATCAGGCTTGACTTCCTGGAGGATTGACTGATTGGATCTCCCTGCAGTCCAGGGGACTCTCAAGAATCTTCTCCAGCACCATAATTCGAAAGCATCTATTCTTCGGCGCTCTGCCTTTCTTATGGTTCAGCTCTCACAGCCGTACATTGCTATTGGGAAAACCATCGCTTTGACTATGCGAACCTTTGCTGGCAAGGTGATGTCTCGGCTTTTTATTAAGTTGTCTAGATTCGCCATAGCTTTCCTCCCAAGAAGTAAACGTCTTTTAATTTCATGGCTGCAGTCACCATTTGCGGTGATCTTGGAAGCCAGGAAAATAAACTCTGGCACTGCTTCCATTTCTTCCCCTTCTATTTGCCAGGAGGTGATGGGGGTGGTTGCCATGATCTTAGTTTTTTTGATGTTGAGCTTCAAGCCAATTTTGGCACTTTCCTCTTTCACCTCATCAGAAGTTTCTTGAGGTCTACCTCACTTTCTGCCATTAGAGTGGTATCGTCTGCATATCTGAGGTTGTTGATATTTCTCCCAGCAATCTCGATTCCAGCTTGTGAATCATCCAGCCCTGCCTTTCTCATGATGTACTCTGCATATAAGTTAAATAAGCAGGGTGTCAGTACACAGCCTTGTCGTACTCCTTTCCCAATTTGAAACCAGTCGGTTGTTCCATGTCCAGTTCTAACTGTTGCTTCCTGGCCTGCATACAGGTGCTCCCATCTCTTCAAGAACTTGCCACAGTTTGTTGTGATCCACACAATCAAAGGCTTTGGCATAATCAATGAAGCAGAAGTAGATGTTTTTCTGGAACTCTCTTGCTTTCTCCATGATCCAGTGAATGTTGGCAATTTGATCTTTAGTTCCTCTGCCTCTTCGGAAACCAGCTTGTACATCTGGTAGTTCTCGATTCACATACTGCTGAAGCCTAGCTCCAGTACGATCCTGTATGTTAATAGATCACTCAAAAGAGAAGAGAGGTTCTCATTCGGTATATATTATAGTCCTTTCAAAATCTGTCCAACCAGGCACATGACAAGTTACCCTGAGAATGGACTTACCCCAGTTGCAAGAAGGAGAGCTGTGTGGACTTGCTTTGCTTAGAGGATGTGTCTCTTCCTACCTTTTCCCGTGAGGCTATTAATCCTAAAAAGCTTTGGTGACAGAGGTATGAAGTAAGATCCAGAGCAAACAATAGTAAACTTTGCTTTCTGCCTTGAAAGCTGATTATTGAAAGAAAGGATTCTTGACACATGGAGTACACTTTCCTTAAGAATATATGAACATAAGCCCTGCTGGATCAGGCCAAAAGCCCATCTAGTCCAGCTTCCTGTATCTCACAATGGCCCACCAGGTGCCACAGGGAGCACACGAGACAACAAGATGCCGGCATCCTGTTGCCACTCCCTTGCACCTGGCATCCTGAAGTAGCCTACTTCTAATGTAAGGAGGTTACACAATCCATCATGGCTTATAGTCCACAATGGACTTTTCCTTCAGAAATCTGTCCAGTTCCTTTTAAAAGCACCCAGGCCAGATGCCATCACCACCTCCTGTGGAAAGGAGTTCCACAGATTAATTACCCGCTGGGAAAGGAGGATTTCCTTTTATCTGTTCTAACTCTTTCAACACTCAATTTTAGTGGATGTCCCCTGGTTCTGGTGTTGTGTGAGAGGGAAAAGAACATCCCTCTGTCAACTCTATCCCTCTCATACATAATTTTATATGTCTCAATCATGTCCCCCCTCAGGCGCCTTTTTTCTAGACTGAAGAGCCCCAAACGCTGCAGTCTTTCTTCATAAGGGAGGTGCCCCAGCCCCATAATCATTTTCGTCGCTCTCTTCTGCACCTTTTCCAACTCCACTATGTCCTTTTTGAGGTGCGGCGGCCAGAACTGTACGCAATACTCCAGATGTGGAGCATTCAGTAGCATCCCTACAGTGGAGGTGGAGGGCTAAGTTTTGCAAGGAGCCAAGAGGCATTGCTTTCTCTGTGAGGACTGGCTACTATAGCGAGGGAGAGGAGTGACTTACATGCAGGGCTGGCCTTAAGCCAATGTGGTCAATGTTGTCACATCAGGCCCTGCACTTTGGGGGCCACCACACCAGTGCAGCAAGCAGATTGCCTGCTGCTGCAGGCAGGCTCTCTGTGGGCCAGCGGGGCAAGCAGAACAGCTTGACCCTGGGGCCCTCCCACCTGCCCCTGCCTCCAAATGGCCAAAATGGGCCTTCTGGAAGCAGTTGTCGGTGATATCATCAGGTCACCACCAACTACTTCTAGGTGCCACACGCAGCACCGCAAGTGCATTTCTTGGTGAGGGTGAGGGACCCCACAGAAATGCCCCGCATTGGGCACTCCTAGAGCTGGCCCTGCTTACACGGAAAGGAAAGGCTCTTGCAAAACATAGTACTACTATTACAAAGTACTACATAAGTGCTACTGCTTCCTTTGTATCTCCAGGAGGGACTGGGAAATACCCCTGAGAAACACCTTCAGACAATATGATAGAGTGTACTAAGCTTAATGGTCTGGCTTTGCAATAGATAGATGCAGTGGTGTCATCTACTCACCAGTAGACAGTACGCTGGGCGGGACTTAGCGTGATCGACAGTCCGTCCATGGTCCGTCCACTCACTTCCGCTTTCTTCCCGTGTGTCGTGCAGCTTTCCCTCGCCTCGGAGGGGGCGCCTGCTTGCCCAGGCACCCGGCGCGCCCCCTACCCATCCTCCCTGGCAAGCAGGCGCCCCCTCCGAGGTGAGGGAAAGCCGTGCGGCGCGTGGGAAGAAAGCGGAAGTGAGTGGACAGACCATGGACGGACTGTCGATCACGCTAAGTCCCGCCCAGCGTACCGTCTACTTGTGAGTAGATGACACCTCTGGATAGACGGCATTCTATATCCAACAAAAATATGCTCTTCAGGGAGGTGACCAGGTTTGAATACAAGGTTGTTGCCTTGTTCTACCCCAGTGGTATTCAAACATTTTAGACCGGGATGGCACCAGAAGTGATGTCATTAACCTGGAAGTGATGTTGTTGCAGGAAGTGACATCATCAAGCAGGAAGTGCAACCACTGTGACATAATCAAATGACACCCCTGAAATGCCAATTGGCATTCTTGGGCTGCAGCAGTTGTACAACCTGACAGAAAGCAGGTTTAGGGCAAAATATGATGTAAAAGCACTGAACGGAAAAAAAACTTAAAAAACCCTCACCTGAAAATTCAAGCTCACAAGAGGACTATAACAAGAGAAAGGTCTGTAGTTTCCAAGATGTCTGCTCCCAGCTTTCCGTGACTCGTCTGACATCAGGTCGCAACCCACCAAGTTTGAGTAACCCACAGTTTGATTAACACTGTTCTACGGTGAAAGAGGAAAGTGCCAAAATTGGCTTGAAGCTCAACATTAAAAAAACTAAGATCATGGCAACCACTCCCATCACTTCCTGGCAAATAGAAGGGGAGCAAATGGAAGCAGTGACAGACTTTATTTTCCTGGGCTCCAAGATCACCACAGATGGTGACTGTAGCCATGAAATTAAAAGACGTTTACTTCCTGGGAAGAAAGCTATGGCGAACCTAGACAACTTAATAAAAAACCGAGACATCAGTCTGCCAACAAAGGTTCGCATAGTCAAAGCGATGGTTTTCCCAGTAGCAATGTATGGCTGTGAGAGCTGGACCATAAGGAAGGCAGAGTGCCAAATAATAGATGCTTTTGAATTATGGTGTTAGAGAAGACTCTTGAGAGTCCCCTGGACTGCAAGGAGACCCAATTGGTCAATCCTCCAGGAAGTCAAGCCTGATTGCTCCCTGGAAGGACAAATCCTGAAGCTGAAGCTCAAATACTTTGGTCACCTCCTGAGAAGAGAGGACTCTTTAGAAAAGACCCTCATGCTGGTAAAGATGGAAGGCAAAAGGAGAAGGGGGCGGCAGAGGATGAGATGGTTAGACAGTGTCACTGAAGCAATGAACATGAAATTGGGAACTCCGGAAGCTAGTGGAGGACAGGGAGGCCTGGTGTGCTGTGGTCCATGGGGTTGCAAAGAGTCGGACACGACTTAGCGACTGAACAACAACCCTGTAAAAGAAGCTTTAAAAAGCTGCACTATAAACTCAATAGATGGAGCTCTCCCAACATGTGGGAGATGGAGCTCTCTTTGGCCTGAAAAAGGCTGTACCTGTTGAATGCAGGCCTGACATACAGCACCTACAGCAAGAGTCGGGAACCTTTTTGGGAAAAGGGGCTGGACATTTGTGATGATGATTACATCTACATCTTCAGTGGCCAGGAAGAGGGCCTTCTCAGTGGTGGCCCCCCAACTTTGGAATACCCTCCCCTTAGAATTGAGAACTGCTCCCTCTTTAACATTTCGGCGGGGGCTGAAGACCTTTTTATTTCAAAAAGCTTTTAACTGTTGACAGGCTGGCTGGCTGGTTTGTTACACTTTTATATCCTGATTATAACTTACGATCCACGGGGCTTGTTGTTTTTTAAATTGTATTTTGTTTTAATTTTGTTTTATTGTATTGTTTTAATATTGTTTTTTAACTTGCTTTTTAATGTTAAATTTTGTATTTTATTGTATTTTTGTATTGTAATGCCACCTTGGGTGCCTTCGGGCAGAAAGGCGGGATAGAAATCCAATAAATAATAATAATAAAATAATAATAATTATCACCAATCACTTCATTGCCGAACTTCGTTCCTGCACAGCAGCACAAAGAATCTGGGAGCCAAGGCAGACAGCTACCCTGTCCAGCATACTGTGAATGGGGAGAGCCGTGCCTTCCAAGCTAAGCTCTGCATGGGCCAGATTACTTTGGGCGGTGGGCCAGATTCAGCCGCCAGGCCATAGGTTGCCAACCCCTGACGTAGAGGCACAAGAACGCAGGTGGCAATACCAGTGGGTATTGTGCAACAACACGAGTGGGGGAAATTAGTGCTCTGAGGAACAAGCATTATTGGTTCCTCACTCAGCAGGATTTCTCTCCGTGTGAGAAAGAACTCTGCCCAGTCTTGTGATTTCCCTAAGAATCTGTATTTACCTCTTTGCCGCTGCTTCTGCCTGGGAGTGTAGTCAAAAATCTAGCTCTATGAGCTCCACCTGCTGTTCAATTTTAAGCACTGCACACATATTCCATCACACTTTTGTTTCTCTATGATGAACTCGTATATAGTCAGTCCTCGTTATTTGCTGTGGTTAAGTTCCTGAAAATCCTTGTGGATAGTGAATTCACAGATAACCAACTATTGATCCTATGGGATCAATGGAGTTAGGTGCAACGAGTACCTTATCTGCCATCAGGAAAATCCAGCTGAGACCCTCAGGAAGCCAGCAGAGTGCAGCAGAAAGTGCAAAAAAGATGTCTTAATGCTGCAGAGAACTTCCAGAGGCTGGAGGGATCTTCAGAAGGGAGCCTGCAACCTGCATTTACCCCTTAAATGTGGCCGGTGGGTGCTGAAAACATGCCCACAATCCTAGGTTTCAATCCTAAATAGCGGGCGCAGATCCGAGGAGACCATGCGGCCCGAATAGGGGTGGCACGGCCTCTCGAATGGGCTTAGGATATGGCTGTATGGCCACTTCCCAAGCCCGCCAATGTCCTGCCTTCCCCCTGCCCACATTCTCCCTCCCTCGCCCAATCCTCATGCTGTTTCGGCATGGAGGCTCCCCTCCACCAGCCGCCTTCAGCCAACGCAGGAGAGGCTCGCCATCAGCGCTCTCAGGCCAATGCTACTTGTATCGTCGGCCTGACAGCTCGAGCGCTGACATGGGGTTGGCGATCGGCGCCCCCGCATCAGTGCTCCACCCCTTGCATCAACTGACGTAGCGTTGATGCAAGGGGCGCAATAGGATTGCACTGCCCGAGTCAGAGAGGCCAGCACACAGATGTGCGCCATCCTCCCTGACTCCGAGAGTGGTCCAAACACGCTTTACGGTGTCCCTTGTGCCGGCCTAACTTTGCTGGCCTAACTGTGCCGGCCTCACTCCAAGTTAGGACTGCACCCTGAAACACATCCAAGTGTGTTTGTGCTTGGCCCTAAGAAAGTTAGGATTGATTGTGTCATAGGCAGTGGTGTCATCCTACTGGTACGCTGGGCAGGACATCCGGGTGATCGGTAGCCCTCCCGTTGCATATCGCAACGTTATGCCATTTGCGTAACCAGATACTCCGCTTGCGTACATTACACAAACGGCGTAACGCTGTGGTACGTGACGGGCAGGCTGCTGATCACCCGGATGTCCCGCCCAGCGTACCGGTAGGATGACACCACTGGTCATAGGGTCATCCAGTGGGAGGGGAACACACCTGGTTATTCCATCCCACCCCTTTACCTAGATTGGAGGGTTTGGTGGCCCAATCAGCTAATCTCAGCAGGAGGATTGGCTAAGACAGTGGTTCCCAAACTGTGAGCTGTGGCTCCCTGGGGAGCTGCAGAATACTTGCAAAAAACCTGCCGCCCCATACAATGTATAGGATTGTAGCCCTAATGAAGAGCTGCGGCCAATGGACCAGTAGGTCAAGGGAGTTGCCAGCTGAAAGTGTTTGGGAAGCACTGGGCTAGGAGCTTTTTGTTTTCACCTGATCACAGACATGAACACAGAGGAATCCACATCCTGCTCAGATGGCTTTTGGGGGAATGGCCTTTCCCATGAAGAACAGGAGAGCATCCATTCGGGAGTGGCTGCGGCATCTAGGACGGCAGGCTGTCTCTTTGGCAGGCTACAGCCTCCCAGGGGAGTCTGGGGGTTAGAAACATCCAGAAATAACGAAACAAGGGGAGGGGGGAGCGGGGCATTTATCACAATGGTGTAATTTAATTTTATGTTTTATTGCATTATATTTGGCTGTAAGTTTTTAGCTCAGCAAGAGAAGGGGAGAATACATGCTTTTAAAAAAGAAATGTTTTTTTTTCCTGTTATGTTTTAACTTGGGCATGTTGGAAAATTGGGTGCTTTTTCTCCCCCTGCTCCATTTTGTTATCTAGCTGAACAAGTATTCTGTTGCACTTACAGGCCTCTCCTTTCTGATGTTGTCATTGATCCTAATAATAATGCTGTTTATCCTACCTTGACTGTTTCTTTTTTGTGGAGTGCTACATGTGATCTGTGGAGGATGAAAGAGAGAGAGGCACCTATCCTCAGTTCTCTTGGGTGGAAACAAGGCTGGTTTTTTCTCTCTCCCCTTTTTTAAAAGGCGTGAGTCAGCATTTTCTGAGCACATTGACTCTTCACTGTGACAAAGATAATTATGTTAACAGTAGGCAATGAGTGAGAAGGACTTTAGGGAACACTGATGACTGAGCAGATAACAGAGCCAAGAGAACAAACTGATTGCATCTTTTCCTAATGCCCATGTATGCCACATCGGATACACTATTCTTAGTAAGAGGAGGTGAAATTGGGACAGGATTTTCTATCAGTGACTGGACAGCCAAGGAATTTGCTGCTTGTCTGCCAGCTGGCAGAAAAAGTACCTGTCCCCCAGTTGAGCAGCCCTGTAACCAATACTCTTGCCTGCCCACACCACCTATCACCGTGAATCTGGTCACACCACACAGAGTCTGAAAGCGAACTTACACCATGACATAATCTGTGGTCAGTTCTCCTGACTCCTTTTTTCTTATTTATTTAATTTATTTGAAGAATCAATATCCCGCCTTTTCCATGCTGAGGCAAATGCCCAAGACAGTTTACATGGGCAGGCTAATCTAAACCACTGTTTTTCAAAGGGGTTTTTACAAATGCAGGTTGAGTATTCTTCATCCAGACTGCTTGGGACAGGAAGGTGTCTGGATTTTGGATTTGTCTGGATTTTGGAATAATTGCATAAATATTGGGGCACCGTATTGGGTGCCTAATATGGGGCAGAAAGGCATTTCTCTTGCTCGTCTCACTTTTACCCATACGAGTGTCTGTTGGCTTCTTGGATATTTTTCAGCAGTGGCACACACCGCAAAGCAGAGAATAGAGCTTGCAGCCTGTATGTGAGAATGAGCACAGATCTTCTACTGTGCACACTACAGAAAAAAATTTTTTTAAGTCTTGGACAAAAATGTCTGGATTTCAGTATCATCTGGATTCCGGATGACTATCTACCTGTATCCCATATTCTGTGATTCATCAAATCCTCAGTCCCAGATGCAGCCTTCACAGTGTGCTTCTCTTTTCTGGCTGCATGCCATCAAGCTTCAGCAGGCAATTGTAAATCAAGCCCAGACAGGTCCTCAAGGTTCAGACTCCGTCCTTTTGCCAGCTGACCTTCTCACCCACTCCCCCAAAACTCTCCCTTGCATTGACTAATCAGCTCATCAGCGCCTTGTCACAGTAGCTTGTCACAACCTGACATTCTGTGTCCCATCCAAAAACAAGACCACAGTTTCTCCTGCTTAGCTTCAGGCAGTACCAGCAGCTCAACCAGCAGCCCACACCCCCTGCCACATGGAGTAGTGGTGGTGGAGGTGATTTGGATCATGGCTGCAGCACCTGGATGGGATGAACACTTATGTAGCACTTGTGTCAAGAGTCAAGAACCAGGTTCAAGGATGTTAGGGGTCACTTTCTCCCTTTCACTTAGTTCTGGCACAAGCCCCCAGCCAGGGAAATAAAACCAATGTGGGTGTCTGAAGGCACAATCCTAACCATGAGTTAGGCCAGCAGAGTTTGGCCGGCACAAGGGCCACTGTACAGCGTGTTTGGACCACTCTCGGAGTCAGGGAGGATGGCGCACATCTGTGTGCTGGCCTCTCTGACTCCAAGAGTGCTCCAAACATACTTTAGGGTGTCTCTTGTGCCTGCCAAACTTTGCTGGCCTAACTGTGCCAGCCTAGCTCCAGGTTAGGATTGCACCCTGAGTAGCTATTTTCTCCCACTCACACTTGAGTTTGAAACAATTATATTTGTTCGGGGATATAAACAAAACCACAAAGCTCTCCTTGAAATCCTTTGAAGGGGTCCTTGAACAGCTGCTGCATTCCACCCCAGCAGTGGCTGTGTTTTTAGCACACAGAACTGCTCTGATGCCAGCAGATAAATTAATCTGAGTGATGCCTACGTATGCAAGAGAAGGCAGCTTGGAGCCATCTTCTTTGTGTTGCGGCTGTATTCAGGCTGCAGCAGCTGTTGGTGGACAATGTAGATGTTAATCCTAAATGCAAAAAGATTGAGCCAGATGTTTATATAAAAAGCTTCGCTCGCTGTATGATTGTCCTGGCTGGTGGGAAGGAATTATTCTCTGATTTCCTGATGGGGAGCCCAGCACATTGCATCACATGCCTGCTAATCATGCACTGGGGGCAGGTGTCACCTTGAGTCTTCTGCAAGATCAGGGATGTCATGCCAAGCACTTAATGGAGGTTACTTGTTTCCCCTTGGCATTGACTCCAGAGCAGCCGCATCCAAATCAACTCTCAGGTCTGAGTTCCCTCATATAACACTTTGGAGTGCTGAGTAGGCTTGTCAGTGCATTTTCAAGGAGCTTTTTTGCCTGCTTTTGTGTGCTATAATTAGATCTGGAAGTATTTCAGATTCGTGGGACATTTGTGAATATCCACAGTGCTGGCCCAAGTCACTTTGGTGCCATCAGAAGAAAATGTAAAAGGCCCCAAATCCTCCTGTAACTCACAGTCAATAGATGCATGTGTCAGTATGCATTAATATGTGTTAAGACGGGTCTGCAAACCTTGCAGCAAGCCGCTGGTCCCCTTTGAGCCTCTGGCTCTAATGCAGTGGTCAGGGAACAGGGGTAAATTACCCCAAATGGGGTAAAAATGAAATTCCTGGGGGTAATGGACGGTCGCGCTGCCGAGACACAGCCGGGCATGCATATGAATCTATATGCATGCCCAGCTGTGACTTGGCCGCGCGACCGTCCATTACCCCCGTTCCGGTTCCGTCGCTGGCTGGCTGGCTCCGTTTTGTTTGTTTTGCTCCACCCTTTACAACTTCATATTTGCATAGCATTAATTAAGCTCATTAATTAATCAGATAAAAAGCAATGGGTTCCAATATGTAATTTTTTTCCTTTTGTTCTGGCGGGGGGGGGGTAACGTTGGCATATCTAAATATATTTTGGGGTAAAAGGTAAAAAAGTTCCCTGACCCCTGCTCTAATGAGTTCTGTCTCTAATTATTTAAATTTTGTACTTAAATTAATTTATCTTTTTTGGCCCATGACACCTTGCCAGATGTTTGATGTGGCTCTCTGGTTAAAAGGTTTGGAGACCCCTGTGTTAAGAGATGCATGTTCTTCCTTCATTTACCCTTGCCTTCATCTCTCTCTCCTTTTCCTGTTGTCTTCCTTGTGTAGAATTTTAGGTTGTAAGCAGCGATGGGATCTACAAATGACCTGGGGGAATGCTGGGCGGCACATAGGCGGGACATCCGGGTGATTGGCAGCCAGTCCGCGGTGATCCGCAGCTGCCCTGACCTCGGGGGGGGGGGGCTCCTGCTTGCTGCGAAGGATGGGTGAGGGTGGCCCCGGGTCCTGGGGCGGGCAGCAGTGGGGCGCGCTAACCGGGGGCAGCCCCCCCCCGAGGCCAGGGCAGCTGCAGAATGCTGCGGACGGGCAGCCAATCATGCAGAAGCCCCGCGGAAGCCCCGCCCAGCGTTCCCCCAGGTCGTTTGTAGATCCTATCGCTGGTTGTAAGCCTCTTGGGGCAGAGACTTGCTCCATGCATGTTGATGGTGCTGTACTGAGCAAGCGACCATCGTTATAATCTTTCAGATCTAAACAACAACCAGATTTAAACATCAGATGTTGTTGTCCCTTCCCTTTGCAAGGCTTAGCATTCACGTTTGCCTTTCACTAACACTGCAAAGGGTCTCTGAGTGTGGCATCTTCCCAGCTTCCAATACCGCTTCCATTTTATGTGCCAAAAGCAAGAACCTCAAAAGAAGCAAAGCCCTGCGCTTGGGAATCCCTCCAATCAAGAGGTGGGAACATTGAAGCCTTTTCTTTATGTTATTTAGAACTGGTAGGGTTGTCTCTGCCATTTAACTTTACTATTACTATTATTATTACTATTACTATTATTTGCCTGTAACCCGTTTGTGAACTTTGTGTTGAAAAGCAGTATATACCCAGGAGCAGTATGTCTCCTGGGTCCAGACAAAACACACCATACTATCCATACAGTTTTTCCCCCTTGGTGGCTATGTGTTTGTGAGCGCAATCCTAAACTGAGTTAGGCTGGCATAAGCTAAGCCAGCAAAGTTTGGCCGGCACAAGGGACACCACAAAGTATGTTTGGACCACTCTTAGAGTCAGAGAGACCAGCACACAGACATGAGCCATCCTCCCTGACTCCGAGAGTAGTCCAAACACGCTTTATGGCAGCCCTTGTGCTGGCCAAACTTTGCTGGTTCAGCTTATGCCGGCCTAACTCCTAACTCCAAACTTGTTTAGGATTGTGCACTGTGTGACATAGGGCGCAATCCTAACCTGGAATTAGGCTGGCACAGTTAAACCAGTAAAGTTTGGCTGGCACAAGGAACACAGTAAAGTATGTTTGGACCACTCTTGGAATCAGAAAGGCCAGCACACAGCCATGCGCCATCCTCCCTGACTCCGAGAGTGATCCAAACACACTGTACAATGTCCCTTGTGCTGGCCAAACTGTGCTGGCCTAACTCTAGGTTAGAATTGTGCTCACAGCCTCATCCTTTCCTGTATTATGGGAATAACAGCACAGACCTACCTTACAAGATTGTTGTACAGATTGCTAAGATATTGTGTTTGTGCGGCAAATGTTTTAAAGTACTGTATAAACCCACTGTCATGGTTAGGATGCTGATCTAAGAATGTGGAGACGGGTTGAAATTGGGGTAATTCATGAAGGTCACTGGGAGTGCAATCCTATACCCCTGTAACGCCGGTGCTACACTCTTAATGCCGGCCGAACACTGTCGCAAACGTGCCGTCAATTGCATCAGTGTCGGCGGTACAGCGCTGGACCAGCAAAAGCAGCAGCGTCAATGCTCAGGCGCCGCCACGAGGGCATTCCAGAGGCGTGCCGGGTGCAACTGGGCAGAGCAGTGGGCGGAGACAGGGGTTGTGATGCAGGACGGCCGTAGTGCCAAATCATAAAGCCCATTCCCAGCCTCGGCGGACCCGATTCGGGTCGCTCCTGCACACATGCATCTGCGCCTGGAACACAGCAGGCGCAGATCTGAGCAGCCCCATTGGGATGACTGGGGTTTATGCAGGTGTAGGAGAAAAACCTCCCCTTGGCCTGGACGTTGCTGCTGCTGCCCCCTAATGGGCTTTAGGATACAGCCCTGTTATGTTGGCCTTACTATGTCGGCCTTACTTAGGATTGGGCTGTGGGTGACTTTAAAACCAGTGGTTCTCAGATGTTTTTAACTGGCAGCTCCAGCGGCGTCATGCAGCCGGAATGCTGGGCAGGAAGAACGGGTGAGCAGCAGCCCGCGGGGCGGGGAAGACGGCGAAACGGACCGGAATGCAACGGGCGGGCTGCCACTCACCCGTTCCTCCCGCCCAGCGTTCCGGCTGCATGACGCCGCTGGGCGGCTCCTTTTGACCTTCTGGGCTATTGGCCGCAGCTCCCCATTAGGGCTACAGTTCTATACATAGTGGCCACCTGCCATACATTGCCACTGTTCACAGTTTGGGAAGCACTGCTAGGGGTCTCCAAACGTTTAAGTATGAGAGCCACACTGTATATTTTGCAGGTTTTCGCAGGCTGAAAAAAAATCAGTTTTATAAATGAATGAAAGAACTTTAAATGAATGAATACATTTTACTTGGATCTTTTCTGTAATCAGCAAATATATCTGAATCACATAGGATTCAGAATAAAAGAGAAATGTGACATTTACAAAGAAACAATGCTATGCTTAAACTGAGAAATGAAATATAATGAGTAAAAACGTCAAATATTTTAAGTTGCTGCGGCCAGATAAAATCTTGTGACAGACTGGATTTGGCCCCAGGCTGTAGTTTGAAGACCCCTGCTTTAGGCCATTCTCTCTCTGATTAGCCTACCTTACAGGGTTGTTGGGAGGATCACATGATGGGGAGAAGACAACCTTGGAAGAAGGGTATGATAGAAGTGTAAGTAAGGGTGCAATCCTAACCTGGTGTTAGGCTGGCACAATTAGGCCAGCAAAGTTTGGCCAGCACACGGGACACCATAAAGCACATTTGGACCACTCTTAAAGAAGCCAGCACATAGACATGTGCCATCCTCTCTGACTCCAAGAGTGGTCCAAATGCACTTTACGGTGGCCCTTGTGCCGGTCAAACTTTGCTGGCCTAACTGTGCCAGCCTAACTCCAGGTTAGGATTGCACCCTAATAAGTGCCAAGCGGGTAAGGGGACATGTGTTCCTCTAGTAGCATAAGGAGCTGTTGTCCCACAGGAGCCCTGCAATGCTCTCAGAGGAAGCTGCCATAAAAATATGGACTATGCTTTGTTCAAGAGGACATCATGTCTTTGCCACAGGCAAAACGCATTCAGCCCTTTCGCTTTAAAAGCCATTTCTGTGTGACTAGAACGGAGGTGAAATTGAATGAGCGTCTGAGTTCATGTGGAAATTGCTCTGGAGATCTTGGGTGGAAATCCCTGCCTCATACAGAGCATTATAAACATTAGCTGTGTCTGTATCACACGTAATTATTGGCAGTTACATAATATATGACCTGGTAATAGCCAAACAAATGGCTTTGGGGCACAACCTCCATACTGGAGCTACAACATCAGAGTCCTCTGGCACCATAAATACGAACTAACAAGGCTTTGCAACCCCTTCATTGGAATTATCTGACAAACAGAGCTCCAGCCCACAAAAGCTTAAGAATGCAAAAACAAAACAAAACAAAACAGACCTATGTAGAAAAGTGTCCAGTAATCTCTTTCCCACCAGATGTCCCTTGGAAGCCCACTAGGTGCTGAGCATGAAGACCATAATCTTGTTGACTCTCCAGCATTTTGCCCTCAGAGGTAAACTGCTCCTGCATATGGAGGTTCTACATAACTATACTAATAGTGACAGACCTACCCCCCCTTTTAAGCCACCTGCTCATCTTATGGCAGCAAATTCCAATAATAAGTATGCTGCACCTCACCATATGTTGTTCCTGTTTTCTGCGGCTACTGAGAAGAAAGATAAAGTCGGTCTGACAAATAGATTTCAAGTGTTTGTGATTCTCTGCCAGTCACCTAAGTAACCTCTTCCTTTGGAGTCCAGAGAAAGGAACCCACTTGCTCAGCGGCGAGTGCAAGGACTGGGATTTCCCTGAGTAATGTAAGTGCTTTAGCTAGCTGCCATCTAACTAGATTGCAATCAGGCAGTTTTTGTTACTTTGTCTGCCTGCCAGTAAACTTCCTTGTGGGCTAGGAGTTAAGAACATAAGAACACAAGAAGAGCCCCACTGGATCAGGCCAAGGGCCCATCTAGTCCAGTTTCCTGTATTTCACAGTGGCTCACCAGATGCCTCAGGGAGCACACAAGACAACAAGATGCCTGCATCCTGTTGCCCCTCCCTTGCACCTGGCATTCAGAGATAAATTCTGAGGTATACACACTGGTGGCCAGTCAAGATTCTCCACAGCATTTCTCTTTGACAGCTACCAGAACCAGATGCTACTCTTCAGACATGTACTCAAACTCAAAGGAACAACCCCACTAGATCAGCCCAAAGGCCCAGCTTCCTGAAGTCCAGTTTATCTCACAGGGACCCACCAGATGCCTCAGGGAGCACACAAGACAACTAGATGCCTGCATCTTGTTCCCACTCCCCTGCAACAGTTTTGAGCAGCGTCCAAGCTTCAACTGCTAGGCGTTTCTGGTTATTGCAGCCTATTGGTGAAAACCTTTCTTAGTATATTATATTCCGGCCAAATTAAGGCATCTTCCACTAACCTGCTTGTACTTTTACTACCCCCTTCCTTTCCCCACATGGTTGAATTCCCTTTTCTTTAGGACTTTAGTTACTGTTTAGGTTGAATCCTATCTGGGCCTTCTCTGACTGGAACTTTGTGGCTGTGCAAAAGCCAGGATGCTATCATGCGCTTCTGGACCACAAATGGCAGGACTTGTGCCAGTGGCTCCAGGAGCTCCCTGGTGTTGGTATGTTGGTAATAGGGAGGGGGAGGTTTGAGAACATTCTATGTGGGGAGGGGAGGGCAAGGAGAAGGTTGGGATGGATCCTGGCTGCAAAAGCACATACCAGATCCTGTCTGCCATTTTTCAGCCTGCCCTGCCCCCTCTCTCTACTTGGACATAAGCCAACTCTTCCCAGCATTGGATGCAGTATGTACTCCATTAGCCAGGCAGCAATTGCCCAATCAACTAGCCAGCAGTAGTTTTGGGGTGGAAAGTACTGCTCCCCAATGGTGGTTCTGTTCCTACTTGTCCAGTAGTGCCTACTAGGCATTACTCCCTTTGGTCAGATGGCCTTGTCCCAGGAATCTCTTTCCCTGACAATGATCAACCTGGAACACAATCGAGATCTGAGTGTAGGTTTACCCTTTAAATAATGGCAATGTATAGAAAGGTAAATTATCAACTTTCTTTTTGTAAAAAGTAGCCATAAGGCTATCTGGGCCACATACTTGGTGGGGTTTCAGTTTAAAAATTAAAGTTTTCATCTCTTCTTCAGTGATAGGTTGGCTCAAAACCTTTGCATATTCTGGGACTATAGGTCCAACAGAAGTGTTTCTACAGCAATGCTGCAACAAAAATTTATAAAGACAGAAAGATGTTGGATTGCCTATGTTCCTTTTTAAGAACATAAGAAGAACCCCGCTGGATCAGGCCAAGGCCCATCTAATCTAGTCTAGCTTCCTGTCTCTCACAGTGGCCCACCAGATGCCTCAGGGATCACATGAGAAAACAAGATGCCTGCGTCCTGTTGTACTCCCTTGCACCTGGAGTTCTGAGGTAAATTCTGAGGTAAAAACACTGATGGCTAGTCAAGATTCTCCACAGCATTTCTCTTTGACAGCCACCAGAATCAGATGCTCCTTTTCAGACATGTACTCATAGAACCATAGGAAAAGCCCCACTGTACTATTAGGCCAAAGGCCCATCTAGTCCAGCTTCCTGTATCTCATAGTGACCCACCAGATGCCTCAGATGCCTATATCCTGTTGCCACTCCCTCGCATCTGGCATTCTGAAAGCCCACTTCTAATATAAGGGGGTTGCACCATCCATCATGGCCCATGATGGACGTTTCCTCCAGAAATCTGTCCAAAATATTTTCCCCTCTAAATTTCTTAAATGTAATAAAAAAGTTTATTAAAAAGGTATGGTTTTGTGGGTTTGTTTTTCCTTAAAAAAAGGTTTTCTAATTTTTAGATTGAAATAGAACTGTCTAGAATTCTGCCAGCTTAGCTGACTACTTCACTCTGAGTCAAACCACTCTGAGGTGGTTGGGGTATAAAATCTCTGGAGGTTTAACTGCAGAGGCTGTATGAGTATCTCTAGTCAGTTAAATAATAGGGAATCTTGCCAATGTTAGATTGCCTTGAGACTAGATTCTCTTGAGATTCTTCCCAGATCAACAGTTCTCATGTTTCTGTCATCTTCAGAATGGAGCCTTTGCTCCATTCCTTGAAGTCTTTTAATATTTTGTAGAGCTTTTGAGAAGTCTGTTTCCAATAAGCAAGACAAGATAAAAATACATTTCTAAAATATGTAAATAAAAAAGAGGCTCTGGATTTTCAAGGAATGTACCACTTCCTCTAAGAAGGAATGCTGTCTGGAGCTGGGAGGAAAGAGAAAGTCAGTGAAGAGCTTCTTGCAAAAATAAAAATAAAATGCACTTGCACGGCCTAATTCATCCAGCAGAGGTCAGCAATTCTAACCAAACTAATGCACCTGACATTTCAGGGACAGGGCACAGATGTGGATACAGATGTGGATACAGTTACCAAGTGATCAGAGAGGACCAAATATTTTCCAGGAACATGTAGCCCGTCACATCCGAAGAACAAGGCTAGGCAATAAGTACTTGAAAATAAGCAACATTTAACACATAGCAGGGTTAAATGTTTGCTATAAAAAGGATTGCCTATCTGGAAGACCTACCAGGAGAAAGCCACCCATTTCGTAAACATTCCAGCACATATCACATGTGGTTGGGTCACCTGGGAGCATCTCTCTGTGAGGGAGGTCGTGCTTCTGCCTTTTAAGCGGGCACAATGTAAAACCCCTGCTAATTGGGCAAGAGGCACTTTTTCCAAGTGCCTCTTATATTTAGCAGGGGGAGAGTAATTGTCCCTCTTCACCCCCACACAGTGCAGTGTCTTTCTAGTGGCTGTTGCTGGTGGTCTGCCTTTTTTTTAGATTGTGAACCATTTAACTTTATTATTACTATTTGCCTGTAAACCGCTTTGTGAACTTCGTGTTGAAAAGTGGTATATAAGTACCTGTTGATTGATTGATTGATTGATTGATTGATTGATTGATTGATTGATTGATTGATGTACCACTGGGGGCATAGTACTCAAGCTGGCTCCGGCAGTGAAACTCCGTGTTTCTTGAAGATATGCACCACTTAGGGCCATTTCATTCTGGCTTCCAACCTAACTCAGTACTGAAACTAACTCAGCACTGGTTGCTCCAGTGGATGGTCCCTGTGTAGGACAGGGGTCAGGGAACTTTTTTACCTTTTACCCCAAAATATAGTTAGATACGCCAACGTTACCCCCTTGACGTTAACCCCCCCCCCCCGCCAGAACAAAAGAAAAAAAATTACATATTGGAACCCATTGCTTTTTATTTGATTAATTAATGAGCTTAATTAATGCTATGTAAATATGAAGTTGTAAAGAGTTTGGGTACACCTGCAGACCTTGAGAGAATAGAATTCAACCCTTCTGGGTTACAACTAGCTTACCTTTTTGACAACAGGTTTAGGTGCTTGGACTTAAGATTTCTCTCTATAATGAATTCAGATTGGCGCTCGCGCTCGCTCTCGCTCTCTCTCGCGCGCTCTCTCTCTCTCTCACACACACACACGCCAGCAACAGCAGTTCTGATTTTGTTTTTGTTTTCTGCTGTTCGCCTTGCCTCGTTGCCTCCCGCCTCTCTTTGTGTCCCTGACTCCCTGCGCAGGCACAGGCACCCCAGCCCTCCCCCCACTTGCTTGCCCACCCACCCCACTCCTTGGGACAGCAAGACAAGGCAAACCCAGGGAGAGCCCTAGCTGCTCACAAGCAAAGAGGCACGTCCACAGAAGTCCTCTCAACACACACACACACACACACACACACCTGTGGGCACATGCGCACACACACACCTCAGCCGCTCACCAGAGCCTTCCCCACGCCTGCACGTCTCGCGTCCCTGCCGGGCTCCTGGATGGCGGCGATGGCGGCAGCTCCTCGGCCTCCCCACCTGGAGCTGGTTCGGGCTCTTCCCTGGCGTCGAGCACTGCTGACTCCACAGCTGCCTGAGTGCCAGCCAGGAGCGGGTCTGCGTCGGCCTTGCTGCCTGGAATAGGCTTGGCCTTGCCGGCTCCCTCATCACCCGGCACCGCCGCAGTTGCAGCCATGGGCGCCATTTTCTCTGCTGTTGCTTCCTTCTCCCTCTACCAGCAGCGGGATCAATAACCACGGCCTTCTTCGCCGCCTGGGAAGGGAGGGGGACGCTGCCTATTGGGGGCCAAGTACCTTGCTGCTTCTAATCACCTATTGGAAGCAAGGAAAATCCATCAAGCATGAGAGGAACTTCCCATTGGTCAGAAGAGAGAACACTGGTCATGAAGGAAGGATGAGGGAAAAGGGGGCGGGGCATACTCCTATCTGTCCATTACCCCCAGGAATTTCATTTTTACCCCATTTGGGGTAATTTACCACTGTTCCCTGACCACTGGTGTAGGAGATGGATAATAGGGAAAAGGACCCTGTTGATTTGCCTGAACATGTCAGCCAAGGGCAGCTGACCTGGTATTGGGGCAGAACCAAATTCTGCTGCACCCTGCCAGCATGCACGTGAGTGCCAAACCCCCATGCCAGCCTGAGTGCCAGGCAGCAACCACCCACTCAACCAGCCAGCTGTAGTTTAGGGCAGTGGTCTTCAACCTTTTTCATGCTGCAACCCCAAAACATAAAGTACAAGACTGGGGACCACCGCTGGTTCCACCCCCTCCCAGGACCTGATCCGCCCACCCCATTTCACCACTTCCCACCTCTGTTCCATTGTAACCCCCCATATAATCAACACTGATGTACAGCTGGGCCTCAGTATCCACTGATTCAGTATCCACAGTTTTAATTATCCAAAGATACTATGGATACTATGGATACCATGGAGAAGACTCTTGAGAGTCCCCTGGACTGCAAGGAGATCCAATCGGTCAATCCTCCAGGAAGTCAAGCCTGACCGCTTCCTGGAAGGATAAATCCTGAAGCTGAAGCTCAAGTACTTTGGCCACCTGATGAGAAGAGAGGACTCTTTAGAAAAGACCCTCATGCTGGGAAAGATGGAAGGCAAAAGGAGAAGGGGGCGGCAGAGGATGAGATGGTTAGATAGTGTCACCGAAGCAATGAACATGAAATTGGGCGAACTCCGGAAGCTAGTGGAGGACAGGGAGGCCTGGCGTGCTGTGGTCCAGGGGGGCGTGAAGAGTCGGACATGACTTAGCGACTGAACAACAACAACAACTATGGATACTGGAACTCCTATTAAAAAAGATAAGAGAACTTTACATGAATCTCTTTTTTACCTTGTTGCAGCAAAACCACTGATGTTCCCCTATCTTTACAAAGGCGTCCCCAGTATCCACAGTTTCAGGTATCCACAGTGGGGACCAGAATGGAACCCCAGTGGATAGTGGGGCATGCCTGTACAACTGTACCCAGGAATGCCCTTTATCAGCTTCAACTGGCTCATCAGCTGTGTGGCTGTTGCTGGGAAGACGTAGCCAGCCATTGTTATACATATACAGTGGCGTTCCTGGAGAGGGGGCAAAATGCTACATTTTGCAGGAGCCTGAGCTCCTGTGTAACGTAGCCTCTCCCCCTCACCTTCAGAGCCATTCGGGTCTTGGAAAGCTGGCTCAGAAGCTTTGCTCTCCAAGCTGCGAATGGCTGTTAAGGCAAGGGGGAGGGGTCACTTTTCCCAGGAGCTCAGGCTCTTGAAAACTTAGTATTTTGCCTCCCTTTTGGAATGCCAGTGTACATATAAGTTCCTGATTTGGGCTATTGCAAAGCTCTCTGCATGGAACAGCTACCAAACACGGCAATGAGTTCCAAAGATACAGGTCAGGCCCAAGGGATGTCTGAGGCGCCATCGAAATTTTGCTCCCCCTCCCAGCTTCATGTGACCCTGAGACCCATCTCCTTCTCCGCTTCAGGGCGCAATCCTAACCTGGAATTAGGCCAGCACAGTTAGGCCAGCAAAATTTGGACAGCACAAGGGCCACTGTAAAGTATGTTTGGACCACTCTTGGAGTGAGAAAGGCCAGCACACAGGCGTGCGCCAACCTCTTGACTCCGAGAGTGATCCAAACGCACTTGACGGTGGCCCTTGTGCTGGACAAACTTTGCTGGCCTAACTATGCTAGCCTAACTCCAGGTTAGGATTGTGCTCTCAGTCTAGGAGCAGAGGAAAAGCTACAGTCTCAGTAGCCCTCTTTGTTCCCCTCTTCTGCTATAAAAGTGGAGACAGAGGAGATGGCAGTCTTCTTCCCAAGTAGGGAATAGGATTGGGACCAGTGGTGTCATCCTACCGGTACGCTGGGCGGGACGTCCGGGTGATCGGAAGCCCGCCCGTCGCGTACCGCAGTGTTATGCCGTTTGTGTAACGTACGCAAGCGGCGTAATTGGTTACGCAAACAGCGTAACGCTGCGGTACGCGACGGGCGGGCTGCCGATCACCTGGACGTCCCGCCCAGCGTACCAGTAGGATAACACCACTGATTGGGACCATCATTGACTCCCTGACCTGCGGCACTGGAGTCACACCTCTTCAGATTATTCATCTTATTCAGCTTAGCTATTCCCTCCATCCTCTCTTTGCTCTCTCTCTCTCTCTCTCATCCTCTCATCCACTCTTTGTTTTGAAACAGAGCAGAGAAGTCTGCTAACTGGGCAAGAGGCACTTTTTCAAGTGGTGTCCTCTTATATTCAGCAGGGGGAGAGCAATTGTCCCTCTTCACCCCAGCTCAGTGTCTTTCTCATGGCTGTTGCTGGTGGTGTTCTCCATTCTTTTAGATTGTGAGCCCTTTTGGGACAGGGAGCCATTTAACTTTAATGTTATTATTTGCCTGTAAACCACTTTGTGAACTTTGTGTTGAAAAGCGGTATATAAATACTAGTGATTGAAGTCGAGCTGGAACAAGCTGGAATTGGGGCGATGCTTCTCCCACCTTCCTTAGTTCTAGCCTGCTCTGCTGTTCTTTTTGAAAACAGGGTATGGCAGAGCCATGGTAGAGGAGGCATGCATTGTGCCAGGTGAGGTGGCTGATGGGATCAGGGTGTCATCTGCTCCCATTTGGTCGCTGAGGCAGTTTGCTCACCTTGCCTCACCCCACGTGGCTGGGCCGGCCCTGAGAATGGTCATGAGGTGGCCTGCCTAAATGGTGCTGGACTGAAGACAAATAACCCAGATGCTTTCATCACTATAAAGTCGAGCAGTTTTATTTAACATACTCTTCCCCCTCCCGCAGCAAATTGATGTACATGTTTACGAGGAAAGAAAGAGCCTAATAAAATACTCAGCAGTGCCAGTCAACCTACAAAGTCCTTAGTCATGGATGATGATGATGATGATGATGATGATGATGATGATGGCAATATTATCAGACTTCTAGGACTGTGGGCGCAATCCTAACCAACTTTCCAGCACTGACATAGCTGTGCCAATGGGGCATGTGCAGCCTTTTGCAGGGGGGTGGGGGGCAAGCACGAAGCCTTCCTCAAGGTAAGGGAATGTTTGTTCCCTCACCTTGGAGATGCATTGCCCCAGTGGTGGAAAGTTGGTTAGGATTGTGCCCTAAGCCAGTGGTTCCCAAAATGTGGGTTGGGACCCACCAGTGGGTCATAAAACACCTAGAGCAATCATATTTGAAAATGTGGGAAGACGGGAGGCTGGAAAGGTGGGGAGGGCTGTATGGTTGTTTTGCTTGTGTCAAGGTTGTCAATAGGCTTTTTCCTTGCTATTGGAAAATGGCTGAGAAAATAGCCCAATTTATTGCTGCATTCTCAGAAAGCAGCAGACTCTGGCAGCACAGTGACAGCACTTCCGGCCATGACATCACTTCCGGCGGGTCCTGGACAGATTGTCATTCTAAAAAGTGGGTCTCGGTGCTAAAACGTGTTTGAGAACCACTGCCCTAAACCTTTCAAGGACTTAGCCCCCTCCCCAGCTGCTTCCTGTGAGGAAGCAAGGCAAGCCCAGTTATCTCTCATAACTGACTCAGAACCATCCAGCTGGCCTGCAGTGCATAGACTCAGCCCTGCCATTGCCACTGGAACAACTTGCTAGGAATACATTAGACCACTGCTGAGAAAAAAAGTCATAGGCTGCCTCTGTGGCATAATGTAGCATAGGGTAGAATGCAATTGGCCTCCTTTGAAAGCTGGGAACTAGAGGTAGGCAGGCTTCGAGTGAACGGTGTTCCCTGCCACCAGTAGCACCAACGTGGGTGTGGCACATTGGCCGTCTGCCACCCCAATATTTTTTCAGGGTGGCTGAGCCCTCCCAATATCTGGCTGCCCCCCTGCCCCCTCAAAGAGTGGAGCCGAGCGAGAGCAGCTGCAGGGAGAGCCAATGAGAGCCAGAAGCAGGGAGAGCCAATGGGATGCGACTGCTCCCAATGGTTCCTCCCCTCTGGCCTCCTGATTGGCCGGCTGGCTTAGGTTAGCTCGCTTGCCGTGGTCAGGGCCTGTCATCGTGGAACCTCCATGTTTGGCGCTGGGCTGGAGCGCGCCTATTCATCGAAGCGATCAGGCTGAAGCACGCCTGACTGCTCCAACAGACGCGCTCCCGGTCCAGCTCCAAACATCGGGGCGTGGCCACACTGGACGTGGCTACATCAGGGGCCTGTGGCCACTCAGCCCCCCCCCAATGTTCGGGGCAAGTTGGCACCCCTGCCTTCCCCAGATTCATTCTGTGGATTTGGAAAAGCCACTTGGGTCTCAGACTTCATCCTCTGTGTTGGGAAGTCACAAGGCTGTCGACACAACAGTGAGTAGCAGCCTCTGCAGCCCGGATGACTGCCCGAGTTTGTGTGTCATTTATCCTGCAGTCCTCGAAAGCCCCGTCAACCTGAGCAGCCAAGATTGCGTTTTTAATTTCTGCTGCTCGTGGCATGAGCCACCGAAGTCTGCTGCAGCTGGGGGAATGCCGTGGAGAGTTCCTCTGTGTTCAAGATCAGAGGCCTGGGACTGCCTCATCATCTCTTTGGTATGAATCAGACATCAAGGGGAAGGGCCTTCTTTGCATAGAGGAAAAATCAGCAGGGCCAGTTTCACGAGCTCTGAACTGCATTTCCTTTATTGCCTAGGCTGGAGGCGTTCCATTTTTGGATGGTTTCACAGGCTGATGTTTTCACAGGCCTGGCTCCGGTTCTTTTACCAAGCAGCCTGATCTGCTGAAGGGAGTAGCTGAGCTTCCCCTACAGCAGTGTTATTCAAACTGTGGGTCGGGACCCACTTGATGGGTCGCGACATGATGCCAGGCGGGTCGTGGAAAGCTAGGAGCAACTATCTTGGAAGTTGCAGACTTTACTCTTGCTATATTCCTTTTGTGAATGCTAACAGTTTGACATTTCAAGTGAGGGTTTTTAAAAAAAATTGTTTTCAGTTCAGTGCTTTTACTTAATATTGTGTCCTCATCTTGCTTTCTGTCAGGGATGTTTCATGGTTGTACAATTGCTGCAGTCCAAGAATGCCAATATGCATTTTAGGAATATCGTTTTATTATAGCAGAATGACAGCACTTCCTGCTCGATGATGTCATTTCCTGACATGACTACTTCCAAGTTAATGACATCACTTCCAGTGGGTCCCAACACAAGTGCCATTCTAAAAAGTGGATTCCAGTCTAAAAAGTTTGAGAACCACTGTCCTAGAGGGTAGCCATGCAGTCTGCTGAAGTTGAAACAACAACGAGCCCAATGGCAAATGCATAGCAGAAGCTTTCATTGGCTGGTGCCCACCTTGTCAAAGGATTATATAGTACTCTCCCCAATTACATTTCACTACTACCATTTTCCCAAGGAGTTCAAACCAGCACATGTGGTTCCTTCCCCCACCCACTTCATTTTATACCCACAACAACCTTGTGAGGTAGATACGTCCAAGGTCATAAACTTCATGACTAAGTAGGAATTTAATCCTACTTGGGTCCTAGTGGACACACAAACCACAGCCCCACGTGGGCTAGTCATAGGACACCTGAATCTCTGTGAATGTGTTGGTGGTCTCCCAGCAAGGAATGCAATACAGGTTGTGTATCCTTTATCCGGACAGCTTGGGACAGAGAGGTGTCTGGATGTCGGATTTGTCTGGCTTTTGGAATAATTGCATAAATATAATGAGCAATTTCCTCTTGCTCTTTTCACTGTTACCCATTTGGGTGTCTGCTGGCCTCTTTGACATTTTTCAGCAATGCCTGTATCGGTACGCACCACAGAGCAGAGAATAGAACTTACAGCCTGTACAATGGGAAGGTGCACAAGACCTTCTAGTGTTCATACTACTTAATTTTTTAAAAAGTCATGCACAAAAATGTCTGGATTTCAGTCTGGATTTTGGGTGTCCGAATAAGGGGGACCATCAACCTGTAGTTTCTTTTCCCCCTTTGGAAAGAAAATGTTTCATGGGTCCTGCAATGAAACACCCCCACCTCACACTCCATTTTCTCCATGGGTTGAATTTACGTTTCACAGTTCTTTTTAGTATTCTGTATGATGGGCTGGCAGGCAGGTATTTGAAGTGTTTGAGGAAAAAAAAAACCCAGGCAGGGTGCTCTGATTTCTCCCAACTTTGCAGCTCATGGATCCAATTAACATTCCCTGAAACTTGGGCCCTGATTGAATTTTTTTGAGAAGTAAACACATTTGACAGGGCAAGAAGAAGTACATTTACAGCAGGTTACAGAAGAACACGGGGTATTTGCAAGTAGAAAAGACATTCTGTTTGCTTTGTGCTAAAATGAAACCCAGTTGCAAAACCGTTCTTGCAAAAGGATTGCCTTTTTCTTTTTCTTTTTAACAGGTGCTGATCTCGTGCCTTTTTCCGCATCCTGACCCACAGAAAATGCAGATGGAGAAACGTTACCTGGCACAGGGAGATGAAAAGGTTGACCTCAGTTTCGGCCTGTCAGCTATTCTCAGGGAAAGCCATGAAATGTGGCCAACCTGAGCAGGGTGGCGGGGGAGGGGGGATTAAACCATAACTTTGCTCCCAAGGGCTTTTATACCAGCCCTGGACGGTAATTCTAACTCCAACAAGGCTGTCCTGTTTGAAAGGGCAGCCCAATCCTATCCTGCGCTGGAGCAAGCAGGTCCGTAGGCCTGTCCTGTGTCCATGGCTCATTAGGCAGCAGCTGGAGGCCGCCTCAGGGTAAGGGAATACTATTTTCCCCTTACCCCAGAGTAAGTCCCAGCAGCCCAGGGGCGGACCTAGTTGAAATGGCACCCATGGCGTCCAATGGAAGTGTGCCCCCAGGGGGCACATGACATCGTGCCACCCTGCCCCAAGAACCGCGACCCCCCACGGGAGCCCAGGTCTACCCATTAGAAACGACAGCAGGTAGACCTGGGCCCTGTGGAGCCCAGGTCCACCCATTGGGTCCGGAGCCTTCCCCCCACCCATTCATAGCATCTTTAGAGTGCCAAGGCATCTTTAAAGTAGCTTGAAAGCCAGCTATATAACTTTCATGGATATATAATCTTCATAACTTTTAAGGTTATGGTGAGCTCAGCCTTAGTTTTTTTTGTAGTTGGTTCTTTACGTTTGCTGACTTCAGTTTGAAATCCCTGTGTCTCCACTTTCAAAAATCTGAGTCAGTGTCTGAAAAAGCCACATGTGAGCAGAGACCATCATGCAATGCTTCTAATTTGCATGGGAGATTAGCATGTGCCCGCCCCCACTTATATAGGCACCCGGCGCCCCCCAAGATGGCCCCAAGATGGCGGCCATGGCTCGTGCCCCCCCAGCCCCCCTAGATCCGCGACTGCAGCAGCCACAATAGGCCTCAACAGCCCCAACTCCAAGCGGCCGGCGTAGGGCTTGGGACGGGGTGCTTAGGATCTGGCCTGAGTGCTGGATCCTGCCTCCACCCCTCCTCCCTGGGCCAGCCCGCCTTCTTCACCGTCCCCTGCCCTCCCCAGTGTCCCTCTGCTGGCCAAACTCTGCCAGCCTTGCCTGCCGCCGTGTCTTGGCAGTTTGATTTTGCTGGTGCAGGTCTGACTAACCCCACTGCAGTGGACACATGTGGAGCTGGAAAAGGTGCAGAAGACAGCAATGAAAAGGATTACTGGGCTGGGGCACCTCCCTTATGAAGAAAGCCTACACCGTTTTGGTCTCTTCAGTCTAGAACAGTGGTTCCCAACCTGGGGGCCCACGCCCCCCAAGGAAACTGAAACCACTGTATACCCCTTTAAGGGGAGTGGTTGAAGCAGTGACAGCAGCAACAGCCTCACAGGGATGGAGCTGCCGCTGCTGCTACAAAGAGCTCTGTTAAGGTACCTGGCGGGGGGTAGCATGACCATCCTGATGGGGCGGGGTGGCAGTCCACTCTACGGGCCACCCCGCTGCCCTAAACAGCTACCTGCAGCGATCTGACCCATGCCTGGGCTTGTGCAAACGTTGAAGTGAGTGTGATCGTCGCAGAGAGCTATTTGGGGCAGCAGCGCGGCCCGCAGAGGGGATTGCCGCCCCCTGCCTCCTCTGTATGGCCGCGCTACCCCCCAAGTACCTTAATAGAGCTCTTTGTGGCAGTAGCGGTGCGAGCCTTGTGAGGCTGTCCCTGCTGTCACCGCCTTCCTCGCAAGGACTTCCGGGGTTCCCTACCTTCATGTAAAGGTTGGGAACCACTGGTCTAGAAAAAAAGGCGCCTGAGGAGGGACATGATTGAGATGCATACAATTATGCATGGGATGGATAGAGGGATGTTCTTTTCCCTCTCTCACTACACCAGAACCAGGGGACATCCACTAAAATTGAGTGTTGGGAGAGTGAGAACAGATAAAAGGATACACTTTTTAACCCAGCAGATAATTAATCTGTAGAACTCCTTGCCACAGGAGGTGGTGATGGCATCTGGCCTAGGTTCCTTTAAAAGGGAATTGGACAGATTTCTGGATGAAAAGTCCATCGTGGGCTACAGGCCATGATGGGTGGTGCAACCTCCTTACGTTAGAAGTAGGCTACTTCAGAATGCCAGGTGCAAGGGAGTGGCAACAGGATGCAGGCATCTTGTTGTCTTGATTGCTCCCTGAGGCATCTTGTAGGCTACTGTGAGATATAGGAAGCTGGACTAGATCCAGCAGGGCTCTTACGTTCTTATTCTGAGTTGTGCCACAGCTGCCTTCTAACAGCAGCTGAACATGGAGCAGGCCAGCTGGGCTGCCTATTTCAACCCAGGTTAGGATTGGGCTGTTAGAGATGCAGTGTTTGGTTGTTTTACTGGATTGAGGAATTGATTAAAAGCATTGCCTAGGTAGGTACCCCTGATTAATTGAATAGATTTCCTACTTTTCATTATTTCAATACTAGTACTTACAATCCTGCCTGTACTCTTAGATCATCTGGGGGGGGCCCTTTTGACTGTGCCGCCACCAAGAGAGGTGAGAGGGATGGCGGCCAGGAATAGGGCCTTCTCGGTGGTGGCCCCCCAACTTTGGAATACCCTCCCCTTAGAACTGAGAACTGCTCCCTCTTTGGTAATATTTCGGCAGGGGCTGAAGACCTTTTTATTTCAACAAGCTTTTAATTGTTGACAGGCTGGCTGGCTGGCTGGCTGGCTGGTTTTTTAGACTCTTTATATTTTAAGATCCACGGGGCTGGTTTTAAATTTTAATTATTTTGATGTTGTTTTTAATTATTGTTTGTATTGCAAACTGTGATTTTATTGTATTTTATTGTTGTAAGCCGCCTTGAGTGCCTTGGGGCAGAAAGGCGGGATATTAATATTAATATTAATATTAATATTAATAATAATATTAATAATAATAATAATAATAATAATTTTAAAAAGCTGCAGATGACAGGGGCCATAACAGAAGATGCATTTCCTCCTGTGTGAAAGAAAAAGGAGAATGCTGCTTAGGATCAAACTACACCCATTGAGAGGTGCTCATAAACCTGGAAATGACTTCTTCTGTAAAAGGCAGATAAGAGGGACTCAATTCTGACTTGGGCATTGCATGCAGGGAGCGGAGGTTAACCCTTTCTGTTGGAACCATTTTCTTGCTGAAAATCCCCCTTGAGTTGCTGTTTGCCCCCGAAGCAGCCATTTGCTGCAGATATGTACAGAGGGGAGAATTTTGGTGAGAACATGGAAAAACGTGAACCGCTCATTTTCACTGGCGAGCTGCAATCCAGATCAGGATTTTTGCAGAATGTTTGCTGCTTATGAGAAAAGATGTGCTCCCAGTTTAAACATGCATCTTAAAAATGGATTTGGGGGAACATGATGTCTGCTGTGATGTATGTATGAATCATCTGGGGGGGGGAAGCCTGTCTGTTGTTATTTCTTTAGAATTTAATTTCTTATGTGCACAATGTATGCAGATGAATGTATAACTTGACTGAAGCTTACGCAATTGACTAGCAACTCTAACTAGACACCCGCACTTGCACACATGCGCATACACGCACATGTATATAATTAGCTGTCATACATTTTCAGTGGGAACTGTGCATTTTACAGATCTGACAAGGGTGATCAGAGGCAAAGAAGAACAGAGCTCCTTCTCTGTGCAGAAGAGTGAATTTCAGCAAGTGTAGCTTTTCTCCTCCCCCATGACAAATGACACCTGCCAACATTTCTTTTCCTATAGATCCTTCTTCTAAACAATTCCCTCCTTTGCATCTGCTCATCTTAATCCTGACACATTGATGTGGATCACACAGAGGAACGTAGCCTCTTCTCTCATAATTATTTTAAAGCCTAGATTATTGTTTTGTGTGCCCCCTGATTTGGCATTTGCCCTAAAGTCTCCATTAGTGAGCAGGAGAAAGAGAACAGAAACCTGGGCTACTCTCTCTGAAGCCTTCTGAATTTGAAGTGACAGCACAAAAGAGAGCCTTGCATTTAAAGGTGCAGTACACAGCCGCCAATTGGTTGAAAGGCTGGTAGAACTGACAGAAAGCCTTCTCAGTTTTGCTTTTACATATTTTCATTGGTAAAAGGAACCACCAAAATACCATTTATTCCAGGTGCACTTAACTTCATAAGGATGCTATTAGTATAACCGGATAAAGATGCTATTATGATTAAGATGCTATTTATAAGTAATGTTTAAAAAATGGTATTTCATGTTAGAGTACAGTAGCAATCAATCCTGCCAAACAAATTCCAGCGTTCACAAATGCAATTCAGGTGTTCATCCAAAGTGCATCCTCAAGTTATCAGTGATTAAAAACAAACCCAACAAAAACAACAGATGGAGCATTTCAGTCTGGAATCTCAGTTTGTTGTGAAGCTTCAGTGATAGATCTGGGGTCTAGATGCAGGATCCCTTTTTGAACAGCTGAACGTTGCAAACAGAGGATAAATGAGATTAAAAAATGCAAGGTGTTTTGACCACTGTATGGTGTGAGTGAAATTCTTCATAAGAAACTGTAGCCCTATTCAGTCATTCCTCTCCATAGGGAGGCAAACCACTGGGAGGGGGGGGGAGGAAGTGTGTGCTGACAAGCTCTGCCCCTGTGCCAAGTGTACAGTTAAAGTGTACAGCCAATTGCATAGCTAGGGCATCTGCTACTTGCAGTCAAAGGAGATTTTGTAGCCCCCCCCCCAACAAAAGGCAAATTTAGGGCACAATCCTAACCTGGAGTTAGGCTGGCACAGTTAGGCCAGCACAGTTTGGCCGGCACAAGGGACACTGTAAAGCATGTTTGGACCTCTCTCAGAGGCCAGCACACAGACGTCCAAACACACTTTACCATGTTTCTTGTGCCAGCCAAACTTTGCTGGCCTAAATGAATAAAAAGTTTTCTGGTCAATTGACCATAGCTTTTGATAGAATACAGCTATTTCAACACATAACAGTTTGTTTCATTGCATTCTGCAATAAATTACCTTTCTAATGATATATAACACGTTGGTATTATTCGTACATGCCAAGGTTTTCACAGTTTTGGCCACTAGTGCCAAGTTCAGCCTGTTGCCCTCTAAAACATGTTCCCTGGTGCAATTGCCCCCTTTGCACCTCCTTAGCTACACTACTATGTACATTAAGGAGCCAATTAAAGGTGTGCCAGTCTGGGAAAGGGGGTGGAGCTGGGATGCAGATGTTAGGCTGCATCCAAGCTCCCCAGGCTGTGTGGTGCTGATTCGGGCCGCATGGCGTCCTCGGCACTATGCCTGCTAACTAGCAGGCACAGATCTGAGGAGCCCATTGGGGAGGCTGGTGCCTACCCTGGGGTAAAGGCCCAAACATGCCCTTGCCCCATGGAGGCTCCAGGGGGCTTCAACTTGTGCTGGATACCCTCTCCAGTACAAGTTAGGCTCGCGCCCTCAGTACCCCACCAAGCCCCCCTATGCAGCCTTCTATCAGGCAGGCAAAGGTATTGGTTGAGTAATAACTGCGTCAAAGGAGGAGAGAAAGAAGGTTCTGTAAAGGTGCCAGCAAGAGCCCTTGAAGCTGATGTTGTCATCACTCACCCTGGTGCTGTTCCATCTAATGAGATTAATGGTCTACCTCTCAAATCACTTGGCTGCCATTCCTGAGTTATACAGGTTCAAACAAATGCTTCCGCCCTGCAACCTGCAACCCAGCAGAAATTTTAGGAAGGTTTTGGTCAAGGCTATTGTTTCTCTGGTGCTGCCACAGAAGGCATTACATATCTTTGGGAGAATGTTACATGTGTTGCATGACAAAAGGCTCTTATCTCAACAGAATAGTGGCAGGTAGAAGTAGGCTGACTCAGAATGCCAGGTGCAAGGGAGTATTATTATTATTTATTATTAGATTTGTACCCCGCCTTATTGTGCCCGAAGGCACCCAAGGCGGCATTACAATATAGATATAAAAACAATATAACAATTCACAATTAAAAACAATTAAAACAGAATTAAACAATACAATCAAAAATTAAGAGCACAATTAAAAACAAATTTAAAAACAATATAAAAACAACAAGCCCCGTGGGTTATAATAACCAGCCAGCCTGTCAACAATTAAAAGCTTTTTGGAATAAAAAGGTCTTCAGCCCCCGCCGAAATATAAGCAAAGAGGGAGCAGTTCTCAATTCTAAGGGGAGGGTGTTCCAGAGTTGGGGGGCCACCACCGAAAAGGCCCTCTTCCTGGCCGCCACCCCTCTCACTTCTCCTGGTGGCGGCACAGTCAGGAGGGCCCCCCCAGATGATCTAAGAGTACGGGTTGGATTATATGGAAGAAGGCGGTCCCTCAAATACCCCGGACCCGAGCCGTAAAGGGCTTTAAAAGTCAAAACTAGCACTTTGAATTGGGCCCGGAACAGAACCGGCAGCCAGTGTAGTCGCCGAAGCAGCGGCTCGACAGAGTCAAACCGACGTGCTCCAGCAACCACCCGAGCCGCCGCGTTCTGTACTAGTTGTAATTTCCGGACCGTCTTCAAAGGCAGCCCCACGTAGAGCGCATTGCAATAATCTAATCTAGATGTCACTAGGGCATGGGTCACAGTGGCCAGGTCCGCACAGCTCAGGTACGGCCGCAGCTGGCGGATCAGCCGAAGCTGAGCAAAGGCTCCCCTGGCCACAGCCGCCACCTGGGAGTCCAGGTGTAGCTGTGAATCCAGGAGAACCCCCAAGCTGCGAACCTGCTCCTTCAGAGGAAGTGCGACCCCATTCAGAGCAGGACGATAGTCCAATACCCGAGCCGTGGATTTCCGAACCAAAAGCACCTCTGTCTTATCCGGATTTAATTTCAGCTTGTTCGCCCGCATCCAGCCCCCAACTGCCTCCAGACAGCGATCCAGGACCTCAACCGCCTCCTCAGAATCAGGGGGAAAGGAGAGATAAAGTTGGGTGTCATCAGCATATTGATGGCACCCCACTCCAAACCCCCGGATGACCTCTCCCAGCGGTTTCATGTAGATGTTAAAGAGCATGGGGGATAAGATGGAACCTTGTGGCACCCCAAACCTGAGAGGTCGGGGTGCCGAACAAGCCTCCCCCAGCACCACCTTCTGGGATCTGTCAGTCAGGGAGGAGCGGAACCACTTCAAAACAGTGCCTCCAAGCCCCAACCCGGCCAGCCGACCCAGAAGGACACCATGGTCGATGGTGTCGAAAGCCGCCGAGAGGTCCAGTAGGACTAACAGGGTCGCACTTCCCCCGTCCATCCCCCGGCGCAGGTCATCCACCAAGGCGACCAAGGCAGTCTCCGTCCCGAACCCCGGCCTGAAGCCAGATTGGAATGGGTCCAGATAATCCGTTTCCTCCAGAACCCTCTGAAGCTGGGACGCCACCACCCGCTCAATCACCTTACCCAGAAATGGGATATTGGAGACTGGCCGAAAGTTGTTTAAATTTGTGGGATCCAGGGAGGGCTTCTTCAGGAGGGGGCGAACCATCGCCTGCTTCAAAGCAGGCGGGAGCACCCCCTCCCTCAGAGATGAATTCACCACCCTCCCCGTCCACTCGGCCAGCCCTCCCCGGGCAGCTCTAATTAGCCATGCCGGGCAAGGGTCGAGCAGGCAAGCAGCAGGTCTCACACTCCAGAGAATCCTGTCCACATCCTCAGGCTCTACAAGCTGAAAAGAATCCCAAATGGTAGGATAGACAGGTTCCCCAGGGACATCACTAGATATGCCCACAGCGGCGTCCAAGTCATGCCGGATCTGATCGACCTTATCTGCAAAGTGTTTTGCGAACTCGTCACAGCGAGCCTCCGTGTGCTCCTCCCTACCAGTAAGAGGGGCAAGATGTAAAAACCTGCGGACCACACGGAAGAGCTCAGCCGGACGGTTCTCTGCAGATGCAATGGTGGCAGAGAGGTGTGCCCTCTTAGCTGCCACCACTGCTCTGGAATAAGCTTTTAATTGGGCCCTAGCCCGTGTCCGGTCAGATTCGGCACGAGTCTTTCGCCACCGATGCTCTAGTCGTCTGCTCTGCCGCTTCATCGTTCGCAGCTCCTCAGAAAACCAAGGAGCCGCTCCGATTCTGCGACTGGGCAAACGACGCTCAGGAGCGATCTCATCCAGGGCCCTGGCCATCTCCGTATTCCAGAGGTCGACCAGGGCACCGGGTGGGTCTCCAACTCTGGCAACAGGAAAATCCCCCAGAGCTCTCAGGAATCCATTCGGATCCATCAGTCTCCGAGGGCGGATCATAGAATGTGATCCCCCGCCATTGCAGAGGTGAGAAGCCGCAACGAGCCTAAATCCCACCAGACAGTGATCTGTCCATGACAAAGGAGTGATCTTAATCTCCTCCACCTCCAGATCACCATCAACCTGCCCCGCAGTAAACACCAGGTCCAGCGTGTGTCCCGCCTCATGCGTCGGGGCAGATATTCTTTGAGACAGACCCATGGTTGCCATGGAGGCCATGAAATCCTGAGCTGCAGGTGTTCCCGGGGCCTCGGCATGGACATTAAAGTCCCCCAACACCAGAAGGCGGGGGGACTCCAACACCACGCTCGAGACCAGCTCCGTCAGCTCAGGCAGGGAGACTGCTGGGCAGCAAGGCGGGTGGTACACCAACAGAATCCCTGTTCTGTCTCGCCCCTCCAACACAACGCGAAGGCACTCAAACCCGGTGGACTGCTGAACAGGGTATCTGGTGAGACAGATGGAATCCCGATAGACCATCGCAACCCCACCTCCCCGCCCCTGTAGTCGTGGCTGCTGAAGTACCCGGAAACCCGGCGGACAAATCTGGGAAAGATTAACCCCTCCCAGCTCATCCAGCCAGGTCTCCGTGATACATACCAGGTCGGCTTTCTCCTCCAAGATTAAATCATGGATAAGAGAGGTCTTATTATTCACTGACCTGGCATTCAGAAGCAGCAGCTTCAGACTCAGGGAACTGTTGCCAGAAGTACCAGGGGTCAGAGGGGTGAGGGAAGGGCCAGAAAGAGGGACAGTCTGTCTACGACTGACCCTC
>JAJKFI010000033.1:8848104-8859977 GCA_029204185.1 Lerista edwardsae
GCTAAACATTGTAAAGTTTGCGTAAAGCGCATTTGGACCACCCTCAGAGTCAGAGAGGATGTCGCACATCTGTGGCTGGCTTCTCTGACTCCGAGAGTGGTCCAAATATACTTTACGGTGTCTGTTGTGCCGGCCAAACTTTGCTGGCCTAACTCCAGGTTAGGATTGCACCCTCGCGTTCTGTAATATGTGCACATTATCCAGGTTTCACTTGGTTGAATTCTTGGGGTCACTTGAGCCACTTGAATCTCCCACTCCTGGAAATAGATTGGGCTTCAGTGAAGTGGTTGAAAGCCAGGTTCTTTGTTTATCAGTCAATTGGGAAAGAAGAAGGTGCTCAGACTGTAACCAACAGCAGCAAAGGAACAATGGCTATGGCATTTAGATGACTCAGCAGCCCCTCCAGGATGCTGAGATGTCACAGGCACCTTGGAGGTGATGGAAATGTCCATAAAGGTGAAAAAAGGCAGAAGGGGGGAATCAGAGATTGCCACCAAAGGACGTAAGAACAATGAATCTACATCAGCTTTTCTTATCTTGAGGGCAACTTTTACATTTGCAGGAACAGCCTGTTCCACTGCAGAATCAGACAGTTTTTGGTCCAAGTAACAAACAATCTGGCTGATTCACTCCTAGAAAGTTCAGAACAGAACAAAATTACATTTTGCTGTACATAGTAGCCAAGTAATCCTTTTGAGAAATAAAAAGGCAAGAATAGATGTGCTAGGTTGAACTGTAACAGAAATTAGCCTATTGAGGTTCTATGGGCTTTTGATGTTCCATAGAAAAGTGGTTTTAAAAAATTAATATCTCATCCTCCCTTCAAGGAGCTCAGGGCAGTGGCATACGAAAAGGGTGGCTGGAGAGGCCTCCCGGCCTGGGTGCCAGTCTGCAGGGGTGTGTGTGTCCAAGATGTTGCCCCAAGAAAATGCCTGAAAATATTTAAAAAAATGCCTGTGATTCTTCTCTGGCCATTAAATCTGGGCAGAAGATTTAGCTAAGAGGGTTAATGCCTCCGTTTGCCCGAAGATAACAGCCGAAGATCTGAAGGTCATGAGCTCGAGACTACCGGAAGTCTCTGTGAGCAGCAGACCTTATAAATTGTGGCTGATTAAAAGCTGAGTTCCAACTGCCTCGTGGGAGGAGGAGTGTGCTGAAGTCAGCTGCGTCTCTGGTGGGAGCAGGGAAGCCTCTTATCAGCCAGCAGAAGACAGAAGGGTGGCTAAGAAAGAAGGCTAAATCCAGAAAGAAAGATCTGTATGAGTGTTGTTCTTGAAAGACAGAACATTTCTGTAAATTGTAAAAACCTTCGGGTTTGTGAATAAAAGTATATGTAAACCACCTTGAGTTACAGTCATTAGAGAAATCTAGTGATCTTAAGAAAGGCGGTATATAAATACATGTATTATTGTTGTTGTTGTTGTTCATTTCATGTGATGACTATTACTGAAAAAGGAGGAAAGTGACTGCGGGTGGCATTTTGGTCCTTTCCCCAGGTCTTGTCCCCATGGGTACTCTTCAGTACCCATCTTCCTTCCAATAGGAATACCATCAGATTTGTTTTGGAGTCACGTGAAAACAATATGCAAATAGTTGCTTGGATTTGGGGAACTAGAATATGATAATCTTGACTTTCACTGCAAAAAAAAAAAAAGTGTTGATTGTTGAACATTGCTGAATCCCTTTCCAAAAGTCAAATCAGCCAGGAATCTGTCAGCAGTTTAGCACGTAACCTCTGAAGAATATACGCTAGAATGGTACACAGGGCTACTGATTGCCTTATTGCTCCCTGCTTTAATGTGCTTTCAGGGATGATTCCCAGCTACCCAGGAAAGACAGCAGCCAAGTATGAAAGTACAGGGACTATAGTTCATGATGTAATAAAGAACTTTGAGTCAGAGGGGCTCTACCTACGATGACACAGGGCACAATGCTAACCTGGAGTTAGGCTGGCACAGTTAGGCTAGCAAAGTTTGGCTGGCACAAGGACCACCATAAAGCAAGTTTGGACCACTCTCGGAGTCAGGGAGGATGGCGCACATCTGTGTGTTGGCCTCCCTGGCTCCGAGAGTGGTCCAAACATATTTTATGGTGTCCCTCGTGCTGGCCAAACTTCAGTCACTTCCAGCAGCCTCTACTCAGTTGCCACTAGGAAGCATGTGGTTCTCTTCAACATTAATCCTCAAACATCCTGTTTGGACATGATACAAACTGGGTTTAGCGGCACTGGAGGAAGCACACCAGCTATCCGGGGCCCTGCATCAGTGTGCCCCATTGCCATTCCTCCAGTTTTCCAAGGATACAGAGTTTTGTCTTAGAGGAGGTTGAAGGCAGCCAGCAGATGCATGGAGGTCAGAGTGTGGCCAGGGACAGCATCCCTCAACCTGCTCACATAAGCAGCCCAATCCTGAAGCTGGTGGCGGCGCAGAAATGGCAACCATTGGATCCTGTGGCTGCCAATCAGGGACGTGCAGTCATTAGAGGCAAGTGAGGCTCCCTTCCCGCTTGTGGCTGTGCTCTGAGAATGTGCATGGCCTCTCCAGCCCTCAGAATGCCTTCATAGGATGCTGGTGGCTTTGCTGCATCCCTTCCCAGTTCAGCCTCCCCTGAAGCTGGAATGAGGCATGCTGAAGCCAGCAGTGTCCTGCCCTCAGGGAGAACTCTATGACATTCTCCCCAAGGGCGGAGCGTTGGCACTCCCCATCCAGGCTTCAGAGGAGGCTGGGAACCTTCTCTGAAGGCCAGATGGGGTGCGGCCAACCCATGGCCCTGCCTTAAGAAGTAATGCTGCCGAATTGAAGCCAGGGGGCGGGCTTAGCGGCCATGTTTTCGTACTCAAAACAATGCTGATTCCAAGCATTTCACATTGCTTTGCGCGTACTGTTTAGGACTGAATAGTTTACTCCTGAAGTAAAAACTTACGAAAATAAAAACGTGTGATCGTGTAGAAACATTATTATACACACAAGAAATTACACAGCTTCAAAAATAATGTACTCACTGACCTGTAGTTTTATTGAACCGATGTAATGAGAATACATGAATCTTTCCGTGGAAACTAAGTCCCATTTTTCGTACAGCGATTCGCACACCCATATGCAGAACACGCAGGCATGATTAAAAGGTTTTACACGCGTGCAGGGAGATTTTTATTTGTGAATTCGCTGCAAGCCTCCTCCTTCGCGGCAATGATCTGAGTCAGCCATCTTTTTATACCCATGGCTTCAAGAAAATGACGTCATGCCTTCTCCAGTGTATATAAGCTGCTTGGGTGCGGCGAAAACAGCAGTGCCCCACTCTTGGAAATGACATCACTTCCGGGTCACAGGGCGCTTTGATGTCATGTGCCTCACCAGCACAAGAAATCATAGCACATCCTGCCACCATCGCCCGGGTCTCCTTGGCTAACACAGCTGCTGTCCCAATGGGTCTTCTTGGTTCTGCACCCACGTTTGAGCAAGCGCATTGCTGAGGAGACTCATGTCGGGCTGCCCAGCTCGGGAGGGGGGTTAGAATTCGGCAGCAAATGCTGCGGCTATCCCCACTCCCTTGTGGGCCATATCCTCCCCTCCCTCTGCCCTCCTCCCACCCTGTTTCACCTACTTCCTGTCTTTGCCCCGCCCCGAGGATACTCACTGCCGGCCAGTGTTGCAGAAGCACCAGCCATTCTTGTGGCGCTGAGGCTTAGTACTAACTGATGCTGGCCCAGTGCTGATGCTCCTTGCTCTCAGGGTGCCACAAATGTGCTTTACAGTACATGTAAGACATCCAGAGCTGGAGGTACACTTGATGAGAGATGAGAATAGGCTTATAGTTGATGAGATGAGGGTAGCCCTATAGTTCAATATAAGAAGATGAATAGGCCTGTAGTAATTAGCTGCTCTTTGAATTATGGTGTTGGAGAAGACGCTTGAGAGTCCCCTGGACTGCAAGGAGATCCAATCGGTCAATCCTCCAGGAAGTCAAGCCTGATTGCTCCCTGGAGGGACAAATCCTGAAGCTGAAGCCCCAATACTTTGGCCACCTCATGAGAAGAGAGGACTCTTTAGAAAAGACCCCCATGCTGGGAAAGATGGAAGGCAAAAGGAGAAGGGGCGGCAGAGGGTGAGATGGTTAGATAGTGTCACCGAAGCGATGAACATGAAATTGGGCGAACTGCGGAAGCTAGTGGAGGACAGGGAGGCCTGGCGTGCTGTGGTCCATGGGGTTGCGAAGAGTCGGACACGACTTAGTGACTGAACAACAACAAATTAGCTGCTAAGAACATACAAACATAAGAAGAGCCCTGCTGGATCAGGCCAAAGGCCCATCTAAGCTACCTTGGGTGCCCATGGGGTAGAAAAGCAGGATAAAAATCCTATAAATAATTAAATAAATCTAGTCTCGCTTCCTGTATCTCACAGTGGCCCACCAGATGCCTCAGAGAGCACACAAGATAACAGGCTGCCTGCATCCTGTTGTACTCCCTTGCACCTGGCATTCTGAGGTAAATTCTGAGGTAATCGTGGTAGCCAGTCACGATTCTCCACAGCATTTCTCTTTGACAGCCACCAGAGTCAGATGCTCCTCTTCAGTCATGCACTCATAGGATCATTGGAAAAGCCCCACTGAATCAGGCCAAAGGCCTATCTAATCCAACTTCCTGTATCTCACAGTGGCCCATCAAATGCCTCAGGGAGCACACAAGACAACGAGATACCTGCATCTCTTTGTCACCTGCATCTAGCATTTTGAAGTAACTTACTTCTAAAATATGGAGGTTGTACTACCTAGCCTGCGGAGTTGCTGTTGGGAATCAAACTGGATAACATGCAGATTTTGTGACGGGAGCCAGTGTGGTGGTGTTTTGTTTGTTTTCACATGTAAATACAGTAGTAGCCTTGGGGGCTCCTTATCTGGATTGGAACTGTGGCCTGTAATCCTTTCCCTCTCCTACTGCAGTCACATACTGCAGTTTCCTCTACTGCATCACGTCTTCCCCTCCCCCTGCCTGTCGCAGGAACGTGGCTTCCAGGCTACATTTCCTCTGGATTCCTTCCTCCTTGGCTGGAGTTTTAGACCAACTGGTGTTGAAATACAGGCATGCCTGGTATCCGCTGGGGTTCCATTCCGGACTCCCTTGTGGACAACTGAAACGGTGGATACTGGGGACGCCCTTTTAAAGACAGGGGAACACCAGTGGTTTTGCTGCAACAAGGTAAAAAAAGAGATTTGTTTAACGTTCCCCTATCTTTTTGGGATGTGGTGGCACTGCAGGTTAAACCGTTCCTGCCAACCTAGCAGTTCGAAAGCACATAAAAATGCAAGTAGATAAATAGGGACCACTTTGGTGGGAAGGTAACGGCGTTCCGTGTACTATGGCGTATAGTCATGCTGGCCACATGACCAAGGAAACTGTCCTCGGACAAACGCCGGCTCTTCGGCTTAGAAACGGAGATGAGCACCGCCCCCTACACTTGGTCACAACTAGACCATTCGGTCGTGGGGAAACCTTTACCTTTAAAGTTCTCTGTAGTTTTCATGCAGGTGAACTCCAGGAGGCTTGTGCTAGTTAAGAACATAAGAAAAGCCCCACTGGACCAGGCCAAAGGCCCATCTAGTCCAGCTTCCTGCATCTTGCAGAACCCCACAAGATGCCTCAGGGAATACCCAAGACACGTGCATCTTGTTGCCACTCCCCTGCATCCGGCACGTCGAGGTAGCCTAACTCTAAAGTAAGGAGGTTGCACTAACCATCATGGCCTGTAGCCCACGATGGACTTTTCCTCCAGAAATCTGTACAGTCCCCTTTTAAAAGCATCTAGGCCAGATGCCATCACCACCTCCTGTGGCAAGGAGTTCCACAGTTTAATTACCCGCTGGGTCGAAAAGTATTTCCTTTTATCTGTTTTCACTCTCCCAACACTCAATTTTAGTGGATGTCCCCTGGTTCTGGTATTGTGAGAGAGGGAAAAGATCCTTCCTCTATCCACTTTATCCATCCCTTGCATAATTTTGTATGTCTCAATCAAGTCCCCCCTGAGGCGCCTTTTTTCTAGGCTGAAGAGCCCCAAACGCTGTAGCTTTTCCTCATATGGGAGGTGCCCCAGCCCCATAATCATTTTGGTTGCTCTCTTCTGCACCTTCTGTGCAGAAGAAATTTTAGTTATCTGCGCAGGGAAATTTTTGTTTGGTTTGGGGAAGCATGCAGTCACATGGGCTCCACCTGCAGTCTGAAATGGTACAGCCCAGACAGAGGTGTATCACCTCAGAGAGAAGTAGGCCATTCGGTCAGAAGTAGGCCAGTCAGTGAGCAATGGTCTTGAGGAAGAAGCACAGAGCTGGGCTGAAGTGCAGGTTGGGGAAGGGGAGAGGGAGAACTCCAGATCACTTTACAGCAGGAGTCTCCAAACCTTTCAGTACGAGAGCCACATACTTTGCACATTTTTGTAAGCCAAAAAAAAAAATTGTTTTTACAAACGAATAAATGAAAATTGAATGAATGAATAAGTTTTAGGGTGCAAGGGACACCGTAAAGTATGTTTGGACCACTCTCGGAGTCAGAGAGGCCAGCACACAGACGTGCGCCATCCTCCCTGACTCCAAGAGTGGTCCAAATGCGCTTTACAATGGCCCTGTGCCAGGCAAACTTTGCTTGCCCAACTGTGCCGGCCTAACTCCAGGTTAGGATTGCGTTCTCAGTTGGGTCTTTTTTTGTAGCTAGCATGATATTGATTCAGAACAAGAGCAATGTGACATTTACAAAGAAACAACGTGCTTAAACTGAGAAATGATAGCTAATTATATTTTCTATATATATAAAAACGGACGTGGGTGTGTGGGTATGCATGTGGGTGGGTTTGTGTGTTTGTTTGTGTGTATGTATGTTCTGCATAGGCTCCGCAACGCCTTGCCCTAGCCGCACAAAACTCGGTACGCACGTACCTTGCAGCCTGGCAAAAAACACTGCGGGGGTCAGACCCCCCTACAGCCCCCCGTTTTTCGGGGACGGGGGCCAGATCGTCAGGAGCCAAGGGGATTGCATTGGACTAGAGGTCTGCTGCCACCCTGTGGTCACAGACGATTCTGCAGGTTCTGTGGTGGAACTGCAGTAGCTGAGCTCATACATAGGGACTGATCAGAAATGAAAGTGAAACTACTGCCCTCTCCCTGAGTTGCCCAGGCTGGGAAGAGCAGGCTCCAGACAATTCCACCACCCACTCGGGTCTGAGATGGACATATTTACGCAGAGCTCACTGGCCGGCTGTTCCCGTCTCTCATACCTCACTCCTACCCTGCACATCACCTGCAGACAGTGTTCAGTAAGTGTGACACTTTCATTTCTCTCTCTTAGTTGAGTGTGTGCCTGCTTCCTGATTCCTTCCACAGTGAGAGTGTGCATTTTGGATTCAGGGTCATCACTGCTTTCTTCTTTCAGTGAGGACTGTTACATTTCCACCTGGATCTAACTACTTCATACTGTTTATCCATAGTTCCCTATTTCCGGGTATGTTCCTCCCTCACTCTAGAATGCCTGGGCTGCTGTGCCCCACACCTGGTTCACATATTCCTGACGATCTGGGCAGGAATACTGTGGGATGAGGACCCCCCTAATTCATTCCTTCTCCTACTAGAACCTCGGGATACATTGTCCCCCGGGCAACGCCGGGTCACAACCAGCTAGTTTATCTATCTATATAAAGAAGAGTGTGGGTGTGTTTGTGTGTATGTATGTATGTGTGTATGTATGTTTCGCATAGGTTCCTCAACGCCTGGAGCGATCGGCACGAAACTTGGCACGTATACACCTTGCGGCCTGGCGACAAACACTGCGGGGGTCGGGCCCCCCTAGCGCCCCCGGGGGTGGGGGTATGTGGGGTCCCCGCGTGAAAACGGTCAAAAACGGCCGAAATCGGCGTCAAATCCACAATTTCCGGGGTCGCCGAGATGAGCGGCGACGCTCCCGATGCCGTCAGAGTCCGGGTTCAGCCCCCCCTCGACGTGGGGGGCAAGAAGGGGTGCGACATCCGCCATGCCCCGCTGGAACGCCTGGACCGATTGGCACCAAATTCGGCATGCGGAAACCTAGCGGCCTGGCCACAAACACTGCGGGGGTTGGGGCCCCCTAGCACCCCCGGGGGCAGGGGTGTGCAGGGGGCCCCACGTGAAGACGGCCGAAAACGGCCAAAATCGGCGTCGAGTCTATAGTTTCTGGGGTCTCTGGGCCGAGCGGCGACACTCCCGATGCTGGTGGAGTCTGGGTTCCGGCCCCCCTCGGCACAGGGGGCCAGAAGGGGTGCGAAACAAAACATCTGCGTGCCGTGCTGGAGCGCCTGGAGCAACGCGCAACGCACACCAAACCCGGCACGGTGACAAACACTGCAGGGGTCAGGCCCCGCCAGCGCCCCCAGGGGTGGGGGTGTGCAGGGGGGCCCATGTGAAGATGGCCGAAAATGGCCAAAATCAGCATCAAGTCCGTAGTTTTCGGAGTCGCCAAGACGAGCGGTAACGCTCCCGACACAGTTGGAGTCCGGGTTCAGGCCCCCCTCGGTGTGGGGGGTGAGAAGGGGTGCGAAACACAACATCCGCCATGCCCTGCTGGCACACCTGGACCGATCGACATGAAAATTGGCACGCATACACCTTGTGGCCTGGCGACAAACACTGCGGGGGTCAGGGCCCCCCAGTGCCCCCGGGGTGGGGGTACGCGGGGGCCCTGCATAAATCGGTTGAAAACAGCAGTGATCGGTATTGAATCTATAGTTTCTGGGGTCGCTGACGCGAGCGGCAATGCTCCTGATGCTGTGGGAGTCTGGGTTTAGCTCCCCCTCGGTGTGGGGGGCGGGAAGGGGTGCAAGACACAACGCCCGCCATGCCCCACTGCAACGCCTGGAGTGATTGGCGCCAGACTCAGCACACGCATGCCTTGCGCCCTGGCAACAAACACTGCGGGGGTCAGGCCCCCCCAGCGCCCCCGGGGGTGAGGGTGCGCAGGGGCCCCAAAGTGAAAATGGCCGAAAATGGGCAAAATTGGTGTCGAGTCCGTAGTTTCCGGGGTCGCTGAGGCGACCAGTGACGCTCCCAATGCGGATGGAGTCCGGTTCGGCCCCCGTCGTTGTGGGGGGCGAGAAGAGGTGCAAAACTCATAAACTCTGGAAGATCATTTTGTTACCCGGGCAACGCCGGGTAACAAAAAGCTAGTAGCTAATATTTGATAGCTAATATTTTAAGTTGCTGTGGGCTGGATAAACTCTTGTGGTTGGCTGGATTTGGCCCCTGGGCTGTAGTTTGGAGACCCCTGCTTTACAGCAAAGACAACTCCAGAATTTGCATGCCTTTCAGGGAGAAAGGTGGGGGTAAACTTTGAATAATTAAATGTGTCCTTAAAGTTGCATTTAAAAAAAATTGCCATACTTATTGGGGGTGTGTGGGGTGACAGTAGCAATGTGACTCATGACAAACACACACTGCTCATAAGACAATGTCGCTCTCTAATTCTGTACCTCATTTGCTGTCTTGTTGCTTGCTCAGCCACTAGCAGATGATGGAGGCATTTGCATTCCAACGGTTATGCAAACTAATTAACTTTATGCTGGTTCTGCTTTCACCTGTAAGGTCACACGGATAATCTTGCAATTGAGCACAGCCATATTTGCTTGATGTAAAGAGCCATCTAGTGTGAGTTTACTGTATAGGGACGAGAAACAAAAGCTGAGAGTACTTTCATTTTACTGCACAGAGGAACATTTTCCAGAGGTGTTTTACAGCAGACTATTCTCTCAAGTTAAAGCCCAAGTCCTAAGGCCTTCCAGGCCTCCTTTTTAGACTCTTTCTTGTTTCAGATGAAGACTTCTGTAAGACCTTTGGGGCGGAATGCGTGTGAGACATTTGTTGGTGCACTTGTTGTCTCAGGAGCAGCTTGGGAATTTCTCTTTCTGGACTTTTTATTTCATTGCTGCTTTTCTGCATCTGTCATTGTTTTAGAATGCAATCCTTACCTTACCTGGAGTTCTGCCGGTTAGGCCAGCCAAGTTAGGCTGGCACAAGGGATACCGTAAAGCATTTTTGGACCCCACTCGGAGTCAGAGAGGCCAGCACACAGATGTGCACCATCCTCCCTGACTCCGAGAGTTGTCCAAATGTGCTTTACAGTGGCCCTTGTGCCAGCCAAACTTTGCTGGCCTAACTGAGCCAGCCTAATTCCACGTTAGGATTGTGCCCTTAATTTGTGCATGTTAATGATTTTTTTCTATTGCTATTGCATGCTAGTTTGTGTGATGACTGGAAACAAAAAAAAAGTGGGAAATAAAATGTTTACTATATAAGAATAGAATAGAGAGAAAAAAATTAACATTTGGCTTCTGTGGAATTGAGAGCATGTGCACAAAGCATTTCAGACGTGCTGAGACCATGCATCCAGCTTCCAATTATAAGCCTCTCATAATTGTTAGCAGAACTGAAGCCCTGATGCCTCCATTTTGAGCATGTGGGACGCACCCAACACTCTTTGCTCATGTGATGTGAGCAGGGGGTGGCCCTGCCCATGGAGTTAATGCGGAATTATTGAAGCCTAGGGGGCGGGCTTAGCGGCCATGTTGGTACGTCCAAAACATTGCTCATTCCAAGCATTTCAAATGGGTTTTCGCATGATGTTTAGGGCTGAATCGTTTACTCCTGAAGTAAAAACTTACCAAAATAACAACGTGTGATCGTGGAGAAATGTCATTGGTAACCTAATTATGAGTTAATATGCAATTCCAAGGTTTAATTCCGCGTAATTATATTACTGAACACACCGGACGAAATACCGCTTGCTGTCTATTTAAACTCGGATTGCACTGGTTTTTTTTACTTCTAGACTACGAAGAGTATTTTTTTTAACTTCTACACTCACCCCCCCCCAAAGAAAAAAACCAAATTCTGTTAATGTTCAGTACTCACGGTCGTTTTATTGAGCCGATGTAATGTGAATACATGAATCTTTCCGCGGAAATTAAATCCCATTTTTTGTTCAGCGATTCGCACACCCGTATGCAGAACACGCAGGCATGCTTAAAGACGTTGAAATTAACTTTTACACACGCGCCGTGCGAGCGAGAGAGCCCCTCCGGCGGCAATCCTCCTCCTTCGCGGCAATGATCTGAGTCAGCCATTTTTGTAAGTCCTCGGCTTCAAGTCTGTGACGTCATGGCTTATCCAGCTATTTAACATTCTTGGATGTGAGTAAGCCTGATTGGGAGGTCACATGGTGCACACGTGTAGAGGAGGACAGCTCTGAGCACATGTGGTAACATGCTAATTCTTGTCACAGTTCCCTTGCCAGCCCAGTGGATCCCAGTGCTAAAACATTTGAGAACCACTGGTCTAGAGAACAAGAGCACTGACTCCATGTGAAACTGATGCAAACCATACCAGCTGCTCCTGGGATAAACCCTAGGAAACAAATTGATGTAAACACATCCTTATTTAGATTTTTACATTGAATTTTTTTTAAAGTTGGCATTAAACGAAACATAAACGCAATGTTATATTTATAACTAAGAATGTCAATATGCCAAAGATAGCAGATCTGAATTACTCCCACAGCGACCATAACATCAGCCAACTACAAATCTGTATTTTGTAAATTTAACAGCGCATGATGCGTAGATGGAGTTTGCATGAAGTATCCAAGGGAATTCGGTCAGAGAACTGAAGCTCTGGATTTCCCGGCTTTTGTGCAAATCTGATTGGTGCACTGCTTTTAGAGGAGGGGTTTCCTTTGCATGGACTAATTCAATCACAAACTAGCAAATTTAGGGCAGGGGACAATAGGAAGATAACGTTTATATTGGAATCAAATGTTGCTTGTGTGCATAGGGAGAGGTGCATTCTGCCAGGTAATGATTCATAAG
>JAJKFI010000033.1:8859987-8879143 GCA_029204185.1 Lerista edwardsae
CTCTCTCTCTCTCTCTCTCTCTCTCTCTCTCTCTCTCTCTCTCACTTAGTGCAATCCTAACCTGGAGTTAGGCCAGTACACTTAGGCTAGCAAGGTTTGGCCGGCACAAGGGGCACCCTAAAGTATATTTGAACCACTCTCTGAGTCAGAAAAGCCAGCACACAGATGTGCACCATCTCCCCTGACTCTGAGAGTGGTCCAAATGTGCTTTATGGTGGCCCTTGTGCCAGCCAAACTTTGCTGGTTAGGATTGCGCCCTCTCACTCGCTCGCTCGCTCGCTCGCTCACTCACAGCAGCCCCTTCTTTTAGCCACTGGCTAGTTAGCGATATGAAAGTTTGGAAAAATAAGCAATGAACATGAAACTGGGCGAACTCCAGAAGCTAGTAGAGGACAGGGAGGCCTGGCGTGCTGTGGTCCATGGGGTCACGAAGAGTCGGACACGACTTAGCGACTGAACAACTGAACAACATTTTAATACTGGGATCCAGCGTGTTTGCTTTGCTATAATTTTTAATTGTTTTAAGCTTTTTAATATTTTTATTGTAATTGTATTTGTTTTTATGTTTTCTAAATTGTTAGCCGCCTTGGGTCCCCTTTAGTGTGGGAGAAAGGCAGGATAGACATATAGTAAATCAATCAATCAATCAATCAATCAATCAATCAATCAATATGGGGGTAAAAGTATCTGGTTTTCCCCAGAAGTATCTGGTTTTTCCCAAAACAGTTCCTAGCTTTTAGGGTGCAATCCTAACCTGGAGTTAGGCTGGCATAGTTAGGCCACACAAAGTTAGGCCACACAAAGGACACCGTCAAGGATGTTTGGACCACTCTTGCAGTCAGAGGGGCCAGTACCCAGATGTGCACCATCCTCCCTGAATCTGAGCGTGGTCCAAATGCACTTTACGGTGGCCACTGTGCCAGCCAAGCTTTGCTGGCCGAACTGTGCTGGCCTAATTCCAGGTTAGGATTGCACTTTTAGTTATGTATCGCAACCAAAGATAATCAAAAGCTACGTCTTTCACATGCTTTTTGTGTACTAAGCCATGTTGCTGAGAGATAATACTGTATGGAAACTACAGTAACTATATGCACATTTTTGACTGCATAGCAACAAATGCCATGGGAAAAGCAAATGTATGCAGTGCATTGAGTTTGCAGTGCCATTCTTAGGGACAACATTTTAGGAGACTGGCCTGTGAGTGTGAAAACCATATTCTATAGTCAAAAGTTAACAATAGCATAGCTTGAATCTATCTGCAAACTAAGATCTTCTAGGAAGACTTTTTTGTGAATCCCCCATCTGTTGGAGATGAGGTGAGGGGACACACTGGAGAATCTTCTCAAGGGTGGCTCCCTCCCTGTGGAACTCCCTCCCACAAGATAGTCGCTGTACTCCAGCTTTTGCTTTTTTTAGGTGGCAATTTAAGACCTTCTTGTTTTGATCCTGTGTCATAATGTTAATTACTGGTTGTCTTTTTATTATTTGCTATTTTTTTTCTTTTCTATTTTATTAATTTGATTTTTATTATTTTTTTTTATTTTAATTATCTTAGATCATAGAATCATAGAGTTGGAAGGGACCCACAAGGTCATCTAGTCCACCCCCCCGCCTGTAGCAGGAAATCCTCCTAGAGCATCCCCAGCAGATGCCTGTCAAGCCTCTGCTTGAAGGTCTCTAGAGAGGGAGACTCCACCACCTCCCTTGGCAGACTATTTGTCACGTCCGTCTTGGGGGCCGGACTGGCACCCCGGATTGGGAAGGGCTGGGGGGCGGCCTGTGAGTCCTTAGGGGGTCCAAAATGGCACGAATAATCCTTCTCAGCCCTTGGGGGTCTTTTCACAGTAGGCTTTATTCTGGTTAACACCTTCACATTCATCGGGCCCTGTTACTTCACAGGATCCCGGAATAGTTCAGAAAGAGTGACGTCGGCATCCCACGCCCCCCGTCTCTATTGTCCATCTCTTTGGCCCCAGGGGTGGACCAAGGTTGTGTTGGCTCCTGGGAGGCATCCTGGGGGGTGGGCCTTGAGCCTATGCTGCACAGACGACATACCACTACGGCCCTCCACTACGGCCTGGCATTGCCACGGGGCCGGGGTTACCCACGGCAGGGTCGTCGATCAGGGGGCTGGACTCTGTCCTACCGTGTTCCCTGTTGGTCCCGTGGTCCTCTCAGGTGCAGTCGCTCCCCACTCTTGGCCTCGGCCCTCAGTCTGTGCCGGGCCGCGGACCTGTACCCCCGGGGGACAATGGGGTGTCCGTCCGACCCCTTCCAGCTGTGGGCCTGGTAGCCCGTATGGGGAGGGGGAACCGCACCTCCTGGGACCACCCCCTCCTTGGCCTTCCAGCTAGAGAGAGAGCGACACCTCCCCAGCGTGGCTGGGCTCCTTATGAGCTACCCGGCTGGCCGCCCCCGCCCCGCCCCTTCCGGTGAGGGCGGGACTTCCCCTTGGCCTTACCCCAGGGCTGACCTCATGGGTTGGTTCATTACCAGCACCTGGGCCTTCTGGTTGAGGCCTTGGGAGGCCTCAGCTCAGCCTGTTCTTCCCTGGTAGCTGGGCAAGAGGCACTTTTTCAAGTGGTGTCCTCTTATATTTAGCAGGGGGAGAGCAATTGTCCCTCTTCACCCCAGCACAGTGTCTTTCTCGTGGCTGTTGCTGGTGGTGTTCTCCATTCTTCTAGATTGTGAGCCCTTTTGGGACAGGGAGCCATTTAGCTTTATTATTACTATTTGCCTGTAAACCGCTTTGTGAACTTTGTGTTGAAAAGCGGTATATAAATACTAGTGATTGATTGATTGTTCCAGCTTGCTCCAGCCTCTATCCAGGTAACCCAGGGAGAGGCCTTGCCCAGGGACCCTCTATAACCTTGACCCGGTACCTTGGCCGGTCCGGGGACCCCCAAGGTGACACTATTCCACTGTCGAACCGCCCTTATCGTCAAGAAATTCTTCCTGATGTCCAGCCGGAATATCCTCTCTTGCAGTTTGCAGCCATTGGACCCAGTTCTACTGTCAAAGGCAAATGAGAACAGATTTGTCCCTTTGTCCTTCTTCAGATATTTGAAGAGTGCTATCACATCCCCTCTCAGTCTTCTCCAAGCTAAACATACCAAGTTCCCTCAACCTTTCCTCACAGGACTTGTTTTCCAGCCTTCGTTGCTCTTCTCTAAACCTTCATCATCTTCGTTGCTCTTCTCTAAACCTGCTCCATTTTGGCTGCATCCTTCTTGAACTGAGGTGCCCAGAACTGAACACAGTCCTCAGGAGAGGTCGCACCAATGCGGAGTAAAGCGGAACCACAACTTCTTGCGACTTGGACGCTATTATATGGTTCTATTAATGCAGACTAAAATTGCGATAGCCTTCTTTGCAGCTGTATCACACTGCTGACTCATGTTCATCTTGTGAGCCACTGCAACTCCAAGATCCCTCTCACATGTTGTGCTGCCAAGCCAGGTTTCCCCCATTCTACACCTGTGTCTTTGGTTATTTTTGCCCAAGTGTAAAACCTTGCATTTGTCCCTGTTGAACTTCATCTTATTCTTTTCATCTCTGTATTCCATCTTGTCAAGGTCTTCCTGAAGGCTTGTACTGTCTTCTATAGTGTTTGCTACTCCTCCCATTTTGTGTCTACTCCTCCCATTTTGTGTCATCTGCAAATTTGATGAGGTTCCCTTGAATCCCTTCATCCAAGTCATTGATGAAGATGTTAAAGAGAACCGGGCCCAAGACAGAGCCCTGGGGCACACCACTTGAAACTGTCTTCCAGGTTGAAGCAAAGCCATTGACAATCACTCTTTGTGTACGGTTATCCAACCAGTTGCGGATCCACCTAACAATGATTTCATTTAGTCCATATTTTTTCAGCTTGCTGATTAAGATGTCATGTGGAACCTTGTCAAATGCTTTACTGAAGTCAAGATAAATCACATCCACAGCATTCCCACCATCCAATAAGCTAGTCACCTGATCAAAAAAGGAGATAAGTAAGATTTGTCTGGCAAGATTTGTTTTTGACAAATCCATGTTGAGTTCTGTTAATCACAAAGTTGTTGTCTAGGTGTGTGCAGATAGCATGTTTTATCATTTGTTCCAATATCTTCCCGGGTATTGAAGTTAGACTGACACGCCTATAATTACCCAGGTCTTCCTTTTTCCCCTTTTTGAAGATTGGGACCACATTAGCCCGCTTCCAGTCTAGAGGCACCTCCCCTGTTCCCCAGGATTTCTCAAAGATGATTGACAGAGGCTCTGCAAGTACACCTGCAAGTTCCTTTAGGACTCTAGGATGCAACTCATCTGGTCCAAATGACTTGAATTCATTCAGGCCAGCTAGGTGGTTTCTGGCAAGTTCTCTGTCAATCTTAATCTGCATATCTGTGCTGCCCGGGTGTTCATTAGCTCTGTGGGGACATACACATTTTCCCCTGTTGGTCAAGGATCCGGCATCATTTTCACAGTCCTCCTTCTGAGAGAAGACTAAGCAAAGTAGGAGTTGAGCAGCTCCGCCTTCTCTTTTTCACCAGACACTAATTGGCCATCATTATTGAGCAGCAATCCCACCCTCTCCTTTCTCTTTCTCTTCCTTTGGACATAGCTAAAAAAGCCTTTTTTGTTATTTTTGACCTCCCTACCCAGCCTCAGCTCATACTGAGCTTTAGCATTTCTGACCCTTGCTCTACAGGTCCGGGCTATCTGTCTGTACAGATATGTACAGAAAATGGAAAATGGGACTGATCACCAGTGGGGACACTGGTGATCAGTCCCATTTTCCATTTTCTGTACATATCTTTTTTAATCTTCAGCTCATCACTGAGAAGCCATCCTGGCTTTTTGAGGTGTCTTTCCCTTTTCTTTTTCATAGGAATTGTTTTCGACTGTGCTTTAAGCAGCTGCCTCTTTAGGAGTTCCCACCCATCTTGGGCCCTTTCCCTTAAGTTCATCGACCATGGATCCATGGATCTTCATGAAATAGCTGGCATAGAATTTTTTAAAGTAAAAAAAATGGCAATTTCCTAGTTACTTAGCTCAATATTCATCCCGGTGGAACAAAAATGGAGAATAAGGGTGCAATCCTAACCTGGATTTTGCTGGCCAAACTTAGGCCAGCAAAGTTTGGCCAGCATAAAGGCCACCATAAAGTATGTTTGGACCACTCTCAGGGCACAATCCTAACCATCATTCCAGTACTGACATAGTTGTGCCAATGGGGCATGTGCTGCATCCTGCAGTTGCGGGGCAGTCACAGAGGCCTCGTCAAAGTAAGGGAATGTTTGTTCCCTTACCTTGGAGCTTCATTGCCCTTACCCCAGTGCTGCAAGTTAGGTTAGGATTGCGCCCTCAGAGTCAGAGAGGCCAACACACAGACACGCGCCATCTCCCCTGACTCAGAGAGTGGTCCAAATGTGCTATTTATGGTGGCCCTTGTGGCTGGTTTAACTGTACCAGCCTAACTCCAGATTAGGATTGTACTCTAAATAACTCATTGTATAGTTGATCATTTTCTATTAGTTCTTACTGGCTGTTTCAAAACGTGGAGACAACCAGTTAAAGAGAACCAAGCTCTCTCTTTCTCATTTGGAGACCACATTGAAACCAAAGGGGATTCCACTGTTCTTGTTTCTAAAATGAATAATGCTTGCGGAAAATTTGATTTTTGATCTTACCTTGGGTTTTGCAAACTTGAATATTACATGAACAGTTTGCAAACTGATCACCAGCTGAATTCAACCAACATGGTTCCCTCTTTGTCTATTTGCAATCACCATAGCTACCATTTCCATCTGCTAGCATATGCGGTATCATTTTGTTCTTAAACTCTTTTATTCGCAGATGCTGTCGAGATTTCTCTTTGTATTAATCTGATCCATTTTCACCAGATTTTTGGCTATGCCTAGGGTTACCAGAAACAAACCAGGACAGAGTGCTTATACCTTTAACCATTGTATAGAAGAAGGAATTTGGTCAGGTACAGCTCATTTTTGAAGGGTTTAAAAAACTGCACCTGCCAAAATTCCCTCTTCTATGCAATGGTTAAAGCTATACGGATTCTGTCCCAGTTTATATCAGGTAACACTAGCTATGCCCAAATGGTAGTTTAGCAGTGATTTCTGTATGACTGTATTCCTAACAGGCAAGAGAAACTTGTAGACATCTAGGAAAAAAGATTGCCACCCAATTTCTATGCATCCTATTACAATCAAGTGGCTTTAGACTAGCAGTGCCTATTTCCTGTACAATCCGTATTTATGCTCCTTGCCTGAGTGTATCTTCTTGTTGATCATTATCCAAAATAACACATTAACCTCCCAAACCTTACTAGGCAGTATGCAAAGATAAACAGTACAACCCTAAGAAGAATTTTTATTTTTAATAATAATTCAATTAAAGTCTTATTATGTTAAATTATTATACTGAATACATTACTGCATATGTAATTATATAGTTTTTAATTATCTAATTAAATCGAAGGGTTAATGTGAGCACAGCATGGAAAGGCACTGACAATCAGAATTTGAATCCTACGGAGGTAGGTCTGTCAGAACTTACAGCTTTTCAGCTTTGCTATGGCAGTTTAGGTTCAATGAGATTGCAGTAAAACCCACCCAGAAACCCAGATTCATCTCAAATACGAGTGGAAAGCTTACACAGTACAGTTGTCTTGGTATCTGCTGGGGTTTGGTTCTGGGGCTCCCTGCTGCTACCAAAACCCATGTTAAATAAAAGCAGTCAAAGCACAAGTCAGTCAGTCAGTCAGTCAATTAGAACCAGCGATGGGATCTACAAATGAACAAGGGGAACACTGGGCGGGACTTACGCGGGGCTTCCGCGTGATTGGCTGCCCGTCCGTAGCGTTCCGCAGTTGTCCTGGCCTCGGGGGGGGGCTGCCCCCAGATAGCGCGCCCCCCGCTGCTTGCCCAGGCACCTGGCGCGACCCTCACCTGTCCCCCGCGGCGAGCAGGAGCCCCCCCGAGGCCAGGGCAGCCGTGGAACGCTACAGACGGGCTGTCACTCAAGCGGAAGTCCCGCCTACATCCCACCTAGCATTCCCCTTGTTCATTTGTAGTTCCCATCGCTGGTTAGAATGGCTATTTTTAGTTCACTCTGAGAAAAGTGACCCCCTCCCTTTGTCCTCTCTCACTGAAGAATGGAACACAAAAGTGAGAGAGAGAGGGAGAGAGAGTCTCAAAGTGAGCTGAAAACAGCAGTTCCAATAGTCTGACTCCCTGACTGACCCCTAGAAAAGCGTTTTTTTAGAAAGGAGGCATGGTTTTTCTCCACCAGAGATCAGCAGGGTCGTTATCTGCAGTGACCATCAGTGCTGAGTCAAATCAGTTGGACCTGTATATAGGTACAACATGAGAAGGGCCACAGCACAGGTTTACACAGAGAAGGGTCAGCTTAGAACAGTGGTTCCCAGCATAAAGTGGTTCCTGTAAGTCTTTGTGGGGGATCGCAAACCCAGATGTGGGTCTGATTGCAAACCCGGACATGGGTGTGATCGCAGCAAGGAATTGTTTGGGGTAGCAGAGGGGATCGCCCCCCCTGCCCTCCCATGGTATCTTAAAAAAGTCCTTTGTGGCAGTGCCGGCGTGACCTCTTTGGGGCTGTTGCTGCCATCACCACTTTAGCCACTCCCCTTAAAGGTTCTGGTTTCCCTGGAGGGTTGCGACCCCCAGGTTGGGAACCACTGGCTTAGGAGCTCGTGCAGCTCTAAAACTATGGCATGCGTTAGGGTGGGCGGCAGATGAGGCAGAGCCAACGCACTGGAGTTGGTGAAAAGTGCTGCCACCGCTGCTGACACTCCGAGCGCACAAACACAAGCCGTGCACGCTGAGCAGCAGCTGGGATGCACCCAGTGGTGGGATTCAGCCAGTTCTCACCAGTTCTGCAGAACCGGTTGCTAATTTTAGGCTGGGAGAGGGAAGAAAGGCAGCGGCCGCCCTGAAGGCCACCCTGAAGGACATAGAACTGGTTGTTAATTTATTTGAATCCCACCACTGGATGCGCCCCATTCCGACGGGGTGGCTCTGTCACATGCTAAAGTGGTAGGTAGAAGTGTTTGCTTCTGGTGAGTAACATAAGATACTCATACAGGGTACCCAAGTCTTACTGAACACAATGGGATTACGTTACGGCACTTCTGAGTATCAAAACGAACACCATTTTCAAACACCTCTAGTTGTAGGTTAACTCTTGCTCCCATTTAAAAGATTCAGAAAAAGAGAGACACTGCAGGCAGGCAGATAAAGTAAGCCAGATAACAAGGGAATAAAAGGAGCCAGGATAGGGAGCTTGCATAGAAATGCAATGACTTCTTTGCATCTGACTTCCTTACAAAAGATGTAGGGCAGATACCCCTGCCTGAACTGACCCTCCTAGGGAGGGAGTCTGATGGGCTGAGCAGATATTGTGAGAGGTCCTGAGGTTCTAGCCCAGGGGTGTCAAACTCATTTTATAGTGGGCTGACCAGTGTTTATGGTGCTTGCTGAGGGCTGGAAGCAGTGGTGTCATCTAAATGATTTAATAACAGGTACTCACTTTTGATTGGCACGTGTTGGGACCCGCCCACCGGAAGTGATGTCATAAGCCAGAAGTGATGTCGTGGCAGGAAGTGACATGAAAAAGCCCTTTTTGAGGCCTCAGGTGATTTTAAACTGACCCAACAGTTGCAACAGTATTCCACAGCACCCCCAGAACATGTTAAGGAGGCCTGGCATCATGTTAAAACCCCAGAGCAACTCATTTTTCAGTGGCAAGGAAAGGAAAGGCTCCGCTCGCTGCCTGCCTGTCTGCCTGGCTCTGAGAACATGCAGGCAACTCAAACATGCAGGAAATTCAAACATTGCAGAGGGTGGAGTCGACGAGTGGGCGGGTGAATGGGTGGGGCCAGCTGTAATCCTAGAAACCGGTACTCGCGTACCCCCGCGTACCCCCTGCATGACATCACTGGCTGGAAGTGACCTCCTTAAGCAGATGATAGCCAGAAATAAACACTTCATTCTCACATAGGAACTCAGGACAGAAGAGAAGACAGGCAAATCTTGGTCACATTTTCAAGATATGGGAAAGCCCAATTGTCACGCAGTCCACACTTTCAGTACTGCTGCCTCTGCCGAGGCATCACTTTGAAGCTCAGCAGCTGAGAGGTGAAGTGATGCTTTGGCAAAAGGGGTGCTGCCACAAACAGTTCGCCTCTGATGTACTGTTGTCTATGGAATTCATGGCCACAAGATCTTCTGATGGCCACAAGCTTGGATGGCTTTAAAAGAGGATTGGATAAATTCATGGCGGACCAGTGATCTGTGAGTGGCCGCTAGTCATGATGGCTATATGCTACTTCCAGGTTTAGGGGCCATATGCCTCTGAACACCAGTTGCAAGGAGCAATGGTGGGAGAGAAGGATGCCTTCCCCTTGTGCTTTCCAGGGGCAGCTACTGTGGGAAGCAGGATGCTGGACTACATAGGCCTTTGGCCGGATCCAACAAAACTTATAATATGTTCTTAATTAAGGGAGAATAAGCCCCACGGAATACAGTGGAATGTATTGCTGAGTAAATATGTACAGACTGGTACCAAACATCACATGCAATTTCTGCCTGTAAGGTTATGATGTAAAGCAGTGGTTCTCAAACTTTTTAGACCGGGACCCACTTTTTAGAATGACACTCATGTCAGGACCCACCGGAAGTGATGTTATGGTAGGAAGTGACCAGTGGTGTTATCCTACCGGTACGCTGGGTGGGACATCCGGGTGATCGGCAGCCCGCCCGTCGCATACCACTGCGTTACGCCGTTTGCGTAACCAGTTACGCCGCTTGCGTATGTTACACAAACAGCGTAACGCTGCGGTACGCAACGGGCAGGCTGCCGATCACCCGGATGCCATCTGACATTTTTTAACTGAAGCAAATACACAACCATGAAACATTTTTGACAGAAAGCAAAATTAGGACAAAATATTATGTAAAAGCACTGAACTAAAAACTAAATTTAAAAAATTCACTTGAAAATTCAAACTGTTAACACTCACAAAAGGACTATAGCAAGAGTAAGGTCTGCAGTTTCCAAGATGGCTGCTCCCAGCTTTCCACGGCCCACCTGACATCAGGTCATGACCCACCAAGTGGTTCCTGACCCACAGTTTCAATAACACTGATGTAAAGAGTGCCCCAGACAACAGAGGGAGTGAGAAAGAGGAGGTGCATAAAAATACAGCTTTTTCAGTACGATTGCAATAAAATAATCAAATGGCTGCCTCAGTATCCAGCAGGGGTAAATGAGGTGCAGTGTTGAGCAGGTAAGAAAAAAAGGCCACAGGCAAGAAATTGAGAAAGAAATCCTTGGTTTGAAGAGGAGGAATGAGGAAAATGTAGTCGTGGTGACAAAGCTAGGAAGATGGATGTGGTGGAGGAAGAAAATGAGAGCGCTTGCATGTGAAAAGAATTTTAAATGTACAGCATGACTTTATTTGATGTTTAAAATTTGTCAGATTTTTTTTCTCCCACAAGCTTCCCAAAGTGGAGTACAGTTAACATTAAAATTAAATAAAAATAATAAAATAATATCATGCATGTTGTCAAAACAAGAGAAGAAATCTCATTAAGGTAAAATAGACCAAAATAAAAAACGTCATTCAGGAGTCATAGAATTAATCTAGACCAGTGGTTCTCAAACATTTTAGCACGGGGATTCACTTTTGAGAATGACAATCTGTCCAGGACCCACCAGAAATGATGTCATGGCCGGACGTGCTGTCATTATGACGCCAGAGCCTGCCGCTTTCCTGAGAATGTAGCAATAAGTTGGGTGATTTCTCAGCCATTTTCTAATGACAAAGTGAATCAGAAAGAAAAAGGCCTATTTACAATCTTGACATAAGCAAAACAGCCACACAGCCCTCCCCCTTACCAGTGTCCTGTTTTCCCATATTTTCAATTATGGCTGCCCTAGGTGCTGCACGACCCATCTGAAATTGGCTTGTGACTCACCTAGTGGGTCCCGACCCACTCTCAAACACTGATCTAGACTAAAGTAGTCCCTGACATATCCTGCACCCAAATCATTTATAAAGGAAACACTAGCAGTAGATCAAATTACAACAGGGAGTCTTTAGCGTTAATACACTTGGTGCTGATGTGCTCAGTTTTTCTTTAGTTGCTGTAGTAATAGCAGCTGTAGGGAGTTGATCTGGATCAGGACTGTGATATGGGAAGGGGGGCAGTGGTGTTATTCAGGGGGTTCTCCCAGGTTCTATAGAACCGGTTGTTAAACGGCCGGGCCCTGCCCACTTGCTTACCTCAGCTGGCTTTGGGTTTTTTTTTGCTCCGGCTATGATGTCATAGAACCGGTTGTTAATTTATTTGAATACCACCACTGAAGGGGGGGCTTTAACTTTTTGCCCCACATTGGTCCCAGTCCTTTCTCCCACAGCTGATACAGTATTTCCTGGAAAAGGGGGGGGAATTCTTGGTAGCGTTGGTGATAGATAGGGGTGGTGGCGGTGGTGGTGGTGGTTGATGAAAACCACTTTTTGGGAATTAAAAACTGTCTTTGGGCGCAGAGCCGGCTCTAGCAGCAGCAGGGCCCAATGCAATGCAATCCTGTGGGGCCCCCAATCCTCCCTGCGTCCCCCTACTCACCAAGAAGAGTGCTGTTCGTGCCACGTACAAAGCATGGCATGTGGAAGTAGTTGGTGGTGATATCATAACATCACCGCCACCTGCTTCCAGGTGGCCCATTTTGGGCTGTTCAGAGGCAGAGGCAGGTAGGAGAGACCAAGGTAAAGCTGCTGTGCTCACCCCACTGACTTACAGCCCATACAGATCTTAGCTGCAGCCACAGGCGACATGCTCACCCTGCTAGTGCGGGGCCCCCTGAAGTGCAGGGCCCAATGTGACGACATTGGTCACATTGGCAGAGGCGTTTCTACAGGGATGGCAAAGCTCTAAGTCTTGCAAGAAGCCTTACCCTGTCATGTAAATCCCTCCTCTCCCTTGCTGCTGTAGCCAGTAAGCAACGCCAAGATTGGCTAAAACGGTGCAGGAGAGGAGTGATTTCCACTGCAAGGTAAGGCTTCTTGCAAAACTTAGAGCTTTGCCATCCCTGTAGAAACGCCACTGGGTTAGATAGTGTCACCGAAGCAATGAACATGAAGTTGGGCGAACTCCGGAAGCTAGTGGAGGACAGGGAGGCCTGGTGTGCTGTGGTCCAGGAGGTCGCGAAGAGTCGGACACGACTTAGCGACTGAACAACAACAACAATTGCTGGAGATCATGGGAACTTTGAAGCAAAACATTCTTGGGGCATGGTTCTGTGACTGTCAGGGATAATTGTATACTAAGGAAACAGCACATATTTTCAAATGTTCCTGTCTCCAAAAATTAGATTCTAGGATGTTGGAAACATCTGAGTCTCATCATGTACCAAGAATTGTGGAGGTTGGAGACTGCAACTATATTTAGCAATTTTTGTCTTTAGGTGTAACAAAAACAAGCAGCATGTTGTCAATTCATTCCAAGTGCGATCCTGTGTGTTTGTTGGGCTGGAACAAGTCCCTTGTGCAGGCCCAGGAGTGTCACAAACGTGCTGTTTGTGCCAATTCAGGAGTCGGGTAGGCCAGCCCAAGCATGTGTGCTGGGCTCCCCTCGCCGCATGCAGACTAATACCAGGTAAGTTTGCGCTGGATGAAGGAGGCTGGTGCAGGGGGGTTGGGAAGTGTGGGGAAGGGCATATCAAAGGCAGGGGGAAGGTGGGGGAGGGTGAATCTGTGGGTGGACTGGTCCAGGGAGGGGAGTGGGACTGGCCTCCAGCACTTAGGCCGAATCTAGCCCCCCCCGGTCAATCTTATATGGGGCCCTCAGATCTGCACTAGCGATTTTGCTGGCACAGATCCAACATGCCCAAGCCCTATTGGGCATGTTGCCTTGGGACATGGGCAGCGATGGGATCTACAAACGACCTGGGGGAACACTGGGCGGGACTTAGGCGGGACATCCAGGTGATTGGCAGCCCGTCCGCGGCGATCTGCAGCTGCCCTGGCCCCGGGGTGTCTCCTGCTCACTGTGGAGGACGGGTGAGGGTCGCGCCGGGTGCCTGGGCGAGCAGTGGGGTAGCCCCCCCCCAGGCCAGGACAGCTGCAGAACGCTGCAGACGGGCAGCCAATCATGCAGAAGCCCCGCGTAAGTCCCGCCCAGCATTCCCCCTGGTCGTTTGTAGATCCCATTGCTTCCAACCCTGGATATGGGGCAGACTGGCTGGCGTGGGTTAGGATTGGGCTGGCTCTTGTTATCTTTTGAGAATTGCTGATACTCCCTTGTTGGTTTTTTTCTTGATATACCTCTTCTATAAATTTGCATCCTACCTCCTGTGCAATGCCACAGGAAACTCTCAACACTCACAAAAATCATACAAGATCCCAGGGGGAAAAAACTGTTATGAACAGCAACAACATAATCTAAGACAGAGGTCAGGGAACTTTTTTACCTTTTACCCCAAAATATATTTAGATACGCCAACGTTACCCCCCCCCCCGCCAGAACAAAAGGAAAAAAATTACATATTGGAACCCATTGCTTTTTATTTGATTAATTAATGAGCTTAATTAATGCTATATAAATATGAAGTTGTAAAGGGCGGAGCAAAACAAACAAATAAAACAAAACGGAGCCAGCCAGACAGCGACAGAACCGGAACGGGGGTAATGGATGGTCGCGCTGCCAAGACACAGCCAGGCATGCATATAGATTCATATGCATGCCCAGCTGTGTCTCGGCAGTGCGACCGTCCATTACCCCCAGGAATTTCATTTTTACCCCATTTGGGGTAATTTACCCCTGTTCCCTGACCACTGATCTAAGACCATCAGTAGGGGTTTGGTTTTTTGGTGATATTTTTTCCAAAATTTCTTGATTAAAACAGCAAATTGTGATGTTTCTTTTATCCTACATTGTCATTTTATTAATGTTAAATGCTTTAAAAGTGAACTAGGTAGATGATATAAGTGATACAGTGTCGGCAGATGCTGCCACAGTATTGTTTCTAATTGGAAAAGTAGTCCATTTAAATTCTGGAAAATATCTTAAACACCAAAATGCGGTGTTTTGTGTTTTTATTCAGATCTTTTAACCGCCAAAAGGTGGTGTTTAACTGCCAAAAAGTGGTTTTAAAAAACCCACCCCTAACCATCAGTGAGCAGGGCAACATAGGCAGATGAGAAATCCTTGCCTCACGGAGTTTACAATCTTTATTTACCGGTAGGCATAGGACAGTGATGGCGAAGCTATGACACGCGTGTCAAAGCTGACACACCACAACGTTTGGGGTGACACACCAGCATTCACCAATACCTGTCAAAAACTGAGTTTGTTTTACTCATTTTTCATTTTTGTAATTATTTGGTGCTTCTTTTTATAATACATAGCACCATACATGATTAGACTGTATTTTTTGTTTAAATAAATGAATATAAAGAATTGTTACTCTTTGTTTGGGAGGGGTGTTTGGGAGGGGGTTTGACACATCAGCAGAGTCAAGTTAACCATTTTCCTGAGTTTTGACACACTGAGCCCAAAAGGTTCGCCATCACTGGCATAGGATGAAGATGAAGTAGGAGGAAATCAAGCCAATAAGGCGATTTCTCCGGGCCCCTGTCCCTTTAAGCTCAGGGGCTGTTTTAATTTGAGGTTTTGTTTCCCCAGTGTGCTTTCCCTTCCTGATATAGTCCTGAAGGACAGAGTTCTTCCCAGCCCAACTCCCTCGATCCCAGCTGGCCCGGGATCCCCTCTCTGTGGCTTACCAAGGAACCGTCGATGGAAAAGAATGCCAGCTGGATTTTGATGTTGCAGAAAGAGAAATACATTTTACTCATGTGTGGCACAGCAGGTTAAACCGCTGCTGCTGGGCTTTCCGACTGGAAGGTTGGGAGTTCAAGACTGCGCGATGGAGTGAGCTCCTGTTGCTTGTCCCAGCTCCTGCCAACCTAGCACCTAAAAATGCAAGTAGATAAGTAGGGACCACTTTGGTGGGAAGGTAATGGCATTCCGTGCGCTATGGCATATAGCCATATGGCCACATGACCACGGAAGCTTGTCCTCGGACAAAACGCCGGCTCTACAGGCTTTGAGACGGAGATGAGCACCGCCCCCTACAGTCGGTCACGAGTCGACCATTCGGTCATGGAGAAACCTTTACCTTAGGACATCAGTAAAACGGACACAAATGCAATACGCCTTCAAGGAGACCACAGAACTTGTGTAATTTGTACATTTTGACTTGATCAGTTATATAGTTGAACATGCAAATCTGGAATTGACAACTACAAATAATAACATTGGCAACTTGCTATTGGCAATTTTGGCGATGTGAGACATCTGATTGGTGGTCCTTTTTTGCTGCTGCTCCCCCTCCCCTCCAGTGTGACCCCAACCAAGGGTCAGGGAAGGGGATGTGATTACAAAGGGTGGTTAAATACATTTAGCAACAACAATGGCACCAATATTAAGACAAGATAGGGATTACAATAGGGATGGCACATTTAGCCACAAGCAGTGGTGTCATCTACTCTCTTGCAGATGGAACGCTGGGCGGGACTTAGAGTGATCAACAGCCCGTCGACTCACTTCCGCTTTCTTCGCGCTCCCCGCGCGGCTTTCCCTTGCCTCGGAGGGAGCGCCTGCTCGCCGGGGGGGATGGGTGGGGGGCGCGCCGGGTGCCTGGGCGAGCAGGCGCCCCCTCCAAGGCGAGGGAAAGCCGCACGGGGAGCGCGAAGAAAGCGGAAGTGAGTCGACAGGCTGTCGATCACTCTAAGTCCCGCCCAGCGTTCCGTCTGCAAGAGAGTAGATGACACCACTGGCCACAAGTGCTTGACACATTTGATTGCTTGATACAGCAGTTATCAATGTGATAAGTACTTACACAGGAAGATGCAAATTTTAAGAGTTAGAATCTTCCCCTCCCCACTTGACCCAATCATTTTGATAAAAGGCTATTCTGGAGTGGCCAGAAGGGAGTCCGCATTTGAATAGTACAGTACTGGTGATAAGATTGACAATGGATAAAGGCAGGTATAGTCTTTTTCAATACTCCCCCTCCTTTTCTCCTGCTGCTGGGAAAGCACTATTTCTTTCTATCTAGCCAAAACCTTGTTCTTTTTAAAAACTGCGTCATGCTTTTCCTAAACACAACATTTTTTTTCTTTTACAAAATTACTCGAATGCTCCAGCCTTTTCTGTTGCTGCTTTAAACTTTGGTGGGAAAACCTTTTGGCTTAGTCCAAAAAAAAAAAAAAAAAGACTTTCCGGGTTACTTTAGCTCCTGGGCAGATTAGAATAGAGTTAGGCAGAAGTTGTCCTCACTATGCTCTTTTGTCAGATATCCAGATTTGCATTACAAGATATCCTTCCCTGAGGGAAGGGAGACATTCGAATGTCCCTTGGCACCAATTCTTAATGGTCTGCATTGTGTTGCTGAAGGAAAGTCAGCATGGCTTCTGTAAGGGTAAGTCTTGCCTCATGAACTTCTTGGAATTCTTTGTAAAGGTCAACAGGCACGTGGATGTGGGTGAACCTGTGGATATCATATACCTGGATTTTCAGAAGGCGTTTGACACAGTCCCCCACCAAAGGCTGCTGAAGAAACTTCACAGTCAGGGAATAAGAGGGCAGGTCCTCTTATGGATTTAGAATGGGTTGAGGGCCAGGAAACAGAGAGTGGGGGTCAATGGGCAATTTTCACAATGGAGAGAGGTGAAAAGCGGAGTGCCCCTGGGATCTGTCTTGGGGCCTGTGCTTTTCAACTTGTTCATAAATGACCTGGAGACAGGGATAAGCAGCGAGGTGGCCAAGTTTGCAGATGACACACAACTTTTCCAGGTGGTGAAAACCAGAAGGGATTGTGAAGAGCTCCAGAAGGATCTCTCCAAGTTGGGGGAATGGGCAGCAAAATGGCAGATGCATTTCAACGTAGACAAGTGTAAAGTGATGCACATTGGGGCAAAAAAACCAAAACTTCACCTATAGGCTAATGGGTTCTGAGCTGTCTGTGACAGCTCAAGAGAGAGATCTTGGGGTGCTGGTGGACAATTCAATGAAGATATTGACCCAGTGTGCGGCAGCAGTTAAGAGGGCCAGTTCCATGCTTGGGGTCATTAAAAAAGGGGTTGAGAATAAAACAGCCAATATTATCATGTCATTGTACAAATCGATGGTAAGGACACATCTGTAATATTACGTACAGTTCTGGTCGCTGCACCTCAAAAAGGACATAGTGGAGCTGGAAAAGGTGCAGAAGAGAGCAATGAAGATGATTACGGGGCTGGGGCACCTCTCTTATGAAGAAAGACTGCAGCGTTTGGGGCTCTTCAGCCTAGAAAAAAGGCACCTGAGAGGGGACATGATTGAGACATACAAAATTATGCATGGAAGGAATAGAGTTGATAGAGGAATGTTCTTTTCCCTCTCTCACAACACCAGAACCAGGGGACATCCGCTAAAACTGAGGGTTGGGAGATAAAAACAGATAAAAGGAAATACTTTTTTACCCAGTGAGTAGTTAAGCTGTGGAACTCTTTGCCACAGGAGGTGGTGATGACATCTGGCATGGATGCCTTTAAGAGGGAATTGGACAGATTTCTGGAAGAAAAGTCCATCGTGGGCTATAGGCCATGATGGATTGTGCAACCTCCTTATATGAGTAGTAGGCTACTTCAGAGTACTGGGTGCAAGGGAGTGGCAACAGAATGCAAGCATCTTGTTGTCTTGTGCCTCCCTGGGGCACCTGGTGGTCCGCTGTGAGATACAGGAAGCTGGACTAGAAGGGCTTTGGCCTGATCCAGCAGGGCTCTTCTTATGTTCTTATGTCTGCATTATCTTGTGCTATCTCCCAAGGATCACCTCTTTGACCTCCTTGCAGGATAGCAGCTCAGAATTTCCAGGATGAAACCCAAAATGGAGTCAGACCTGTACACGTTTAAGGGAAGGAGAGGGTGTTCTCAGCACTGCCCTCCCCTCGATGGGGTCCATACCTGTTCCCATCTCATCCTGGTCTTACCCCTTCCCAAGTCCTGCATTAGGTGTATCTGGTTACACCTCCATCTGACCATCATGAACATAGCAATCACAAGTATTACCTATAGGCCAAAATAACCACAATGGGGTACAGAGCTACGTTAAGGAGGCTCTCAACTGTTTGACTTTAGCCAACAAGTGTTTTCCCACCAAGAGTTGCTGCTTCTACTGTTGCCAGAGCCTCTATTGTTTGCTGGTTACTGCGCTACACTACAAGGGTGGTGTTCTTGCTTAAAGCTTTCTGCTTTAGAAGCTCATACAGTCCATCAAACAAGAGAGGTTCCAAAAATAGACACTTGATCTGTCCTACAACAAAGAGGTAAGGAGAACAAGGAGTGAATGCAGTATCCTCAGGCTGGTCCAAAAATCAGCAGACAGTTTTGGGCACCATGACACTGATAAACTGGAGCTGGTTCAAAGAAGGGCAACAAAAACCACAATCCTATGCATGTCTACTCAGAAGTAAGTAGTTGAACTCAATTGGACTTACTCTCTGGTAAATCTGATCATATAGGATTGCAGCCCAAGATTATAAGGGTTCTGGAAAGTAAGTCCTATGAGGAATGGTGATGATTAGACTGCAGAAGCATTCGGGGTTTACTTTAATAGAATCAACACTTTTCATAGAATCATAGCATTAGAAGTGTCCCACAAGGCCATCTAGTCTAACCCTCTGCCTACAGCAGGAAATCATTCTAAAGCAGTGATGGCAGACCATTTGGACTCCCCATGTCAAAAATGCCTAATGTGACTCTGCTGGTTTGTCACTCCCCCCCCCCAATGAAAGTGAAACCATTATTTACATATTCATTTATTTTTAAAAAAAAATACAGCCCAATCATGTGTGGGACTATGCATCATAGAAAGAAACATCAAATATCACAAAAAAGGAAATACTAGTAAAACAAACTCAGAGCGCAATCCTAACCTGGAGCTAGGCAGGCAAAGTCTGGCTGGCACAAGGGACACATGTTTGGACCCTTCTCTGAGTCAGAGAGGATGGCGCATATCCTCTGGCTTCTCTGACTCTGAGAGTGCAATCCTAAACTGAGTTAGGCCGGCATAAGCTAAGATAACAAAGTTTGGCC
>JAJKFI010000033.1:8879543-8893305 GCA_029204185.1 Lerista edwardsae
TGTGCCAGCCAAACTTTGCTGGCCAAACTGTGCCAGCCTAACTCCAGGTTAGGATTGCGCCCTCAGTTGTTGTCGAGTATTGGTGAACTCTGGTGTGTCACACCAGACACATGTGGTGTTTCTCACATGCCAAAACGTCATGGCATGTCATCTTTGACACGCGTGTCATAGGTTTGCCGTCATGGTTCTAGAGCATCTCCAGCAGCTGCCTGTCAAGCCTCTGCTTGAAAATCTCCGGTGAGGGAGTTTCTACCAACTCGCTTGGGAATTGGTTCCACTGCAGAACCTCCTTTACTATAAAGAATTTCTTCCTGATATCCAACCGGAGTCTCTTGTCTTGCAATTTGAACCCATTTGTTCCAGGACATTAACCAAGAAAAAAGCATTAGGCTCAAGAGTATGTGCGTATATCCCATAGACATATGTCCCGTGCCACTATCTTCCCATGAGGGCAGAAAGTTAGTGAGAAATTCATGTCTCATTAAAGCTTCAATCCTATGCAAATTTACCTGGGAGAAAAATCCTACTGAAAGAAAATCCTACTGAAAGGCGTGTAAAGCTTGAATAGAAGCCAGTGTGCTAATTTCCCCAAGGTGGTTATAGCTTCATCAGCATACCTAGAGTGACCATCAGTTCTTGAAAACATTGGGAAACCCCATGCAAGACCAAAAAACAAAGCCATTTGGCAGTGGTGTTATTCTGCCGGAACGCTGGGCGGGACATCTGGGTGATCGACAGCCCGCCCGTCATGTTCCGCAGCGTTACGCTGTTTGCGTAACCAATTACGCCGCTTGCGTACGTTACGCAAACGACGTAACGCTGCGGAACACGACGGGCGGGCTGTCGATCACCCGGATGTCCCACCCAGCGTTCCGGCAGAATAACACCACTGCCATTTGGTGCCATAATACAGTAATTAACTCAAAGCAGTGCTGTCTCCTATTAAACCCCTTAATTGAGTTTACCCTTTCTTTTGCAAAGGATGGCTTCCAAGCCTTTTGTTGGGAGAGGAAATGTTCCTTGCTCCAGCCTTAACCTAATTATCTGCTGAAGGGCTGAAGGGCCCAACCCATCAGGAACTGGGCATCCACAAAAGAGGTCCTCCCAAAGATCCTGTCAGAACTTTGGCATGCCACCTCACAACTTGCAGCCTGAGTGCAGCATCTCATTCCCAGCCAACAAGGAGGGAAACTGCTGCCTCTTCCTCCCACCCTCTTCTTCCTCACTTCTCCCTTCTTCTGCTTCCACTTCTTTTCCTCTGGTGCTCCCTTGAAGTGTCAAATCTCATCACCTGCCAACGAAACCAATCCCAGGACTTTCTCCCTCTCCCCCACTCTTTGCCTCCTCATACCAGGCCTTCTGCTCTGATAGATCAGGCTGAAGGCTCTTCTAGTCCAGCTTCCTGTATCTCACAGTGGCCCACCAGATGCCTCAGGGAGCACACGAGACAACAATGTGCCTGCATTATGTTGCTGCCACTCCCTTGCACCTGGCATTCTGAGGTAAATACACTGGTGGCCAGTCAAGATTCTCCACAGCATTTCTCTTTTGATAGCCACCAGAACCAGATGCTCCTCTTCAGATATGCACTCATAAGAACATAGGAACAGCCCCACTGGAACAGGCGAAAGGCTCATCCAGTCCAGCTTCCAGTATCTCACAGTGTCCTACCAGATGCCTCAGGGAGCACACAAGACAACCAGATACTTGCATCTCACTGCCATTCCCCTGCATTTGGCCTTATGAGGTAGCTTACTTCTAAAATAAGGAAGTTGTACCACTCATCATGGTCTGTAGCCTGTGATGGATTTTTCCTCCAGAAATCTGTCCAATCCCCTTTTAAAGGGACTGAAGCCAGACACAATCTCCACCTCCTGTGGCAAGGAGTTCCACAGATTAATTACCTGCTGGGTAAAAAAGCATTTCCTTTTATCCGTTCTCACTGTCCCAACACTCAATTTTAGTGGATATCCCCTGGTTCTGGTATTGTGTGAGAGAGGGAAAAGAACCTCCCTCTATCCACTCTATCCATTGCATGCTTCCCTCTTTCCCCAATAAGTCACAGAGCCTGAAATCGCTCTCATAGAAGTTATCCCTCAAGCATGCTTGGCTGGTTGTCTTTCTGTCTGACGCCCACCCCTCTTTTCTGTGGATATTGCTGGTCACTGATCCGGAGCCCAACCTAACTGCACTCCCTGCACCAACTTGTCTCAGCAGATTGGAACAGATAATCTTGGCCAGCAGCATCTCAAAGCTGCCTTCATATTTCCCACGCACCGCACCGTTGACAGGGTGAGTTTTCTCTCCCTCTCTTGCTCAGGGTCTTTCAATTTTTTGCCCACATGAGATCCCAGAGAACCAGCCTCCAGGCTCTCTTATCTGATCTAGCAAGAGCTCTGAACATATCAAGTTTGTCTGTATTGGAGCCCTGTATCGTTTGCCCTCATCCAGTCCATTACCAATGCCATGCACTGATTAGGCCCTCTGCCATCTCCCTATCATCAGATGGGATCCAAATACAGAGCTGGGGGTGATCTGCATAGTGATCGCATTCAACCCCATACCCTCTGCTAATCTCCCACAGCAGTTTCATGTAGATGTTAAATGGTATGAGAGTCAGAATTGAATGATGTGGGATATCAAAGGCTAACAGCCAAGGTGTCAGGCAGGAGTCTCCCAGTAGCACCTTTTGGAAGCTCCCTTCCAGGAAGGGCTTCAGCCACTGCAAAACAGTGCTCCCAATTCCCCACTGGAGATCCAGAAGGATAGTGTTATGTACTCAGGAGGACATCCAGGAGTTAAACCACAGCGAGAGAGATGGAGGGGTTGAGCTAATCACCCATCCAATCAGGAGTCCTGGGGGTGGAGTTAATTATATGCAGGGGGCAGGCTATTGCCCCACAGTTCAGTTCTATTGCCTGTTGCAATCAACATTCAAACCACACCTGCCTTGTCTGAGTTCTATTGCATGGGACCCAATATATACCATGATCAATGGCATTGAAAGCTGCTGAGAAGTCCTTCAGAACCAATGTTCCCCCCGGGGCAATCCTGGGGCGTCAGTGTCTGGGGGCACACCGCCAGAGGTGACCTCCCCCGCAGGTGCCACCCCCAGCTTCTCACTCCGGGGAGTGATCACGTGGGGCTTCTTTAAGCCGCACATGGCCATTTTCCAGAGTGGTTTCTCGCCACAGCCGCCCCGGTGATGCTGCTCTGGAAAGTGGCCACATGCGCTTGCGCGCAATCGCTTCCCAGAATGACGCGGCAACCAAACGCCACTGCCTCATTCAGGGAAGCCACCGCGCACGCACCCAACTCCTTTCCAGGGGGGTTTCTTTGGGGCAGCCGCAGTGAAGCCACAACCATGTACAGCTTTGTGGCTGCTTCCCAGAATGGCTCTGTGGAGCACATCTGGCTGCCCTGAGAAGTGGCTTCACATCTGCTTCTTGGGGCGGTCCTGTGGAGCACTGTATCCTTCACAGGCTGGGCGGCTGCTGGGGCTCACCTAGAGGTGGTATTTTCCCCTTGATCCAGGGTAAGTCCCAGCCAGCCTTATGGGGCTGTTCAGATCGGGGATGAAGGTCAGGATGATGATGATGATGATGATGATGATGATGATGATGATGATGATGATGATGATAGTATTTATATACTGCCTTTCTTTGGCCATTAGATTGCTCCTCTGGCTTTAATTCAAGGCGGTTTACATAGGCAGGCTTTATTTCTGTAAACCCGCAAGGGTTTTTTACAAATTACAAAGAAGTTCTATCTTTCAAGAACTACAACAACATACAGATGGAACTTTCGTGGTTTAGTCCTTCTTTCTGGCCACACACTTGCCTTCCTGCTGGCTGATAAAGGGCTTCTCTGCTCCCACCAAAGAAACAGTTGGCCCAGCACAACTCCTCTCTCACAGGCAGCTGGAATCAGCTCTTATCAGTCGCAATTCTTAAGGTCTGCCGCTCACGGAGACTTCGGGTGTTGTTGAACTGGTGACCTTTGGATCTTATCTTTGGGCAAACGGAGGCTTTAACCCTCTCGATGAAACCTCCTGCCCACACTCCATACCCCACCCCCTTCCCGGGCCTGCTTACCCACAGAGCCACCTGCTCTCTGCCCATTCCGCCTCCTTCCTGCTTTTCCCCTGCCCTCCCCAAGCCCCTTCACAAGTCCAACTTGGCTGGCATGGGCGAGGCTTGCCAGGCATCTGTGTCATCATCCGTGGGTCAGCATGACTCCCTTCACCAGCCCAGCACCTCCTGAAACGGCGCAGACGTGCCACGTTTCTGCAGGTTTGCGCCCTTCGATTACCGCTAAAGACGTAGGAGCAGGTCCAGCGCAAACCAAACACGCAGCAGCAACCCCCTGTGTGTGAAAGCCATTTTTGGAAGACTCTGCTTAACTTAGACTCCGTGCATATTCCCAGATTTGTCTTCCTCCTCCTACATTTTTGTTGGTTAGGAAGCAAGTTCAAATTAATTTGTAAGGCTTATAAAAAGGACAAATTGCCACCTTCTGTGGAGAAGCTTGTGGGAGACGGGAAATGCCAGAGGCCTCCCCCTCGCTTTGAGAGGCGCCAGTTCCCAGCCTAAAAAAGACTGGAACGCTGAAAGCCATTGCTGTGCCGAAGCCAGAAGAAGCTGAAGCTCTGCGCTGAGGAAAAGGCCAGATGCTTCTCCCTCTATTATGGTGCATTTTGCAGTAACCTTTGAAGTCCAGCGGAAGAAAATGGAGGCAGCCCTCTCCGCCCTGTGAAGTTCTCACCTCTGCCCCTCCTCTATGACCTGTGATCAAAGTAAAGCCCAGAAAATCAGATTTGTTATTTCAAGAGTTGCGTTCATTCACAAAATAGTCAGTGATTCTCAAACTGTGGGTTGGGACCCCCTTGGTGGGTTGTGACCTGATGTCAGGTGGGTCACGGGAAGCTGGAAGCAGCCCTCTTGGAAATTGCAGACCTTACTTTTGCTGTATTCCTTTTGTGAGTGTTAACAGTTTGAATTTTCAAGTGAGTTTTTTTTTTCGTTCAGTGCTTTTACATAATATTTTGTCCTCATCTTGCTTTCAGTCAGGGATATTTCATGGTTTTGCAGTTGCTGTAGTCCAGGAATGCCAGTCTACATTCTTGGAGTGTCATTTTATTATGATTGACGGTCACTTCCGGCCAGTGGTGTCATTCAAACGATTTAGGAACAGGAACTCACTTTTGATTGGCACTTGTCGGGAACCCGGAAACAGCCACGGAGCCCGTTAGGATCCGGAACGCCCGTTCTGGTCTGTTCCCCCTGAATGACATCACTGCTTCCAGCTATGACATCACTTCCGGTGGATCACAACACATCAGCCATTGTAAAAAGTGGATCCTAGTCTAAAAGGTTTGAGAACCACTGAGTTAAACAATAAGACTGAACATGGTGGAGCTTACATTTAGAGCACAATCCTAACCTGGAGTTAGGCCGGCACAGTTAGGCCAGCAAAGTTTGGCCAGCACAAGGGACACTGTAAAGTATGTTTGGACTACTCTCAAAGTCAGAGAGGCCGGCACACAGATGTGGAGCAGTGGCAGCAGCGGCAGCAGCGGAGTGAGAGGACCGGAGGCGGCAGCAGCGGCAGCAGCAGCAACAGCAGCAAGGGAGACCTGGGAATAAGGCAGCAAGCGTGAGAAGGTAGGCTGCCTGGGGCTCCCGCTCCCTCCAGCCACGCAGATCCAGCGTCCCAGTTCCTCCTGCAGCCTCCCCCCAGCCCCAGCCCCCACGCGGTCTTTTTTTGGTCGCCCGTTCCCCCTCCTGCTCCTTGCCGGCTCCTTGCATTTAACATTAAAGTTAAATGGCTCCCTGTCCCAAAAGGGCTCCCAATCTAGTACAGTCTAGCCTGCTATTTAACCAGGGAACAGTTGAAGCAAACTATGTATATACAACCCCTGCTAACTGGGCAAGAGGCACTTTTTCCAGTGGTGTTCCTCTTATATTTAGCAGGGGTAGAGTAATTGTCCCTCATCACCCCTGCACAGTCTTTTGGGTGGCTGTGGCTGGCGGGCTGCCTTTTTTTTTTTTTAGATTGTGAGTCCTTTTGGGACAGGGAATCATTTAACTTTATTACTATTTGCCTGTAAACCGTTTTGTGAACTTCGTGTTGAAAAGTGGTATATAAGCGGTATATATATTGACTGACTGACTGACATCTCTAGAAAGCAAAGCAATAGAAGTTAAATCAACACTAACCACCAGCTGAAGTTATTACAAACATGTTCACATCCATGGCAACAATCATGACCTCACTTCCGGCTATGACCTCACTTCCTGCCACGACATCACTTCCGGCTATGACCTCACTTCCTGCCACGGCTTATGACGTCACTTCCAGTGGGCAGACCCCCACAAGTGCCAATCAAAAGTGAGTACCTGTTCCTAAATCATTTGGATGACACCACTGCTTGCCCTTCTCTTTCACCTGGGGAAGAATTCCTCATTTAAGGGACCTGCAACTTCTATAATTATTTATATTAAAAATAAATAACATTTATATAAAACTTGTTGTTTATATAAACTTTATATTTATATAAAACCAATTAACCTTTACAAAGATTTTTAAATGGATTAATCTATCTAATTCATAAATTAAAGGCTGCCATTCTAATTATAACAAACAATGAAAAATACGTTGTGCTGTGGACCCAGAACCTGCTTAGCAGAAGTACATCCATCCCTAACGGGATTGCAAGTGTATGAACTGATAATGAAAGTTATGTAAGGTGAAGGAAGACATTTGTCACTGGTATGAGGCAATGTGATTTCTTCGGAGTATTCAATATGTGGCTATTTGAAATTTGTAACGTGTACAAAATCAGAAATGAGATGGAAGGGTTCCAAGGACAGTTCCGCTTGGATAGGTCTACCCATCATTATGTTGGAATGCCCAGGCCATGTGATGTGGTTTTCGTGAGAGAGGCTCCATCAGCTGCATTACGCACAGAAATTCAATAATAAACTCAGCTGTCAAAAGGCACAAACTGAGGAAAACAAAAACTAACGCAGCAATACGGGGGAAGCCTCTTTATCCATGGGTCTGGCACCCATGGATTTGACTCAGCATGGGTGCCGGATCCATGCCGGAGTCCTTCATCTGACCTTCTAGACACAACCGGAAGCACCTTCTGGTCAGGTCAGGGAGGCTTTCTGAGGCCCTGGGAGGCTGCATGCCGCCTTTCTGGGCCTCAGGACACCTCCTGGAGTTTACAAAAACTCTTTCCAACACCTCCAGGCATTACCAGAAGGTGTTTTCATTGCCTTGGGGGGGGGCAGTAATGGGATCTGAGGATTGACTAGCGGAACGCTGGGCGGGACTTACGCGTGATTGGCAGCCCGCCCGTTTCGTTCCTTGGGCTGCCTGCCGGCTGCGCGGGCTTCTCCGGGGGAGCGCGCCCCACCGCTGCAGGTCCAATTATCTGGCGCGCCCCCCACCCGTCCCCCCGGCGAGCCAGCACCCCCCCCAGGCCAGGACGGGCTGCGGACCGAACGGACGGGCAGCCAATGACGCGTAAGTCCCGTCCAAGCCCCGCCCAGCGTTCCGGTAGTCAATCCCCACATCCCACTACTGGGGGGGGGTGTCCTATTGGACCCCATCTGCTGATTCCATTAGTCCACGGAGGGTCTGGGAATGGTCTCCCCCCAAATGCCGAGGTCCAACTACATAAGAAGAGCCCTGCTGGATCAGGCCAAAGGCCCATCTAGTCCAGCTTCCTGCATCTCACAATGGCCCACCAGGTGCCTCAGGGAGCACACGAGACAACAAGATGCCTGCACCCTGTTACCACTCCTTTGCACCTGGCATTCTGAGGTAGCCTACTACTAATGTAAGGAGGTTGCATCACCCATCATGGCCTATAGCCCACAATGGACTTTTCCTCCAGAAATCTGTCCAGTCCTCTTTTAAAGGCAACTAGGCCAGATGCCATCACCACCTCCTGTGGCAAGGAGTTCCACAGATTAATCACCCGCTGGGTAAAAAGCTGTATAATTTAATTCCAGGTAAAAGAAATGTAGCCCCAATTTTTTTTAAATGCTCGGGAAAGGTGGGTTGCTAGATTCAGGGCCTGATCCTAACGGCCCTATCGCCGGTAGAATGTCACAATTGTGGCCATTAGTTGTACCCCATCCCAAGTGCATTACCCAGTATAGTCTGCACCCCCACATCATGCAGCATTGCCCAGTTGAGGGTACCGAGCCAAAGGGACGCCCAAGGGCAGAGGGAGAAACACCTTCCCCAGCTCCCCACCCTGTTTGCCACTCTACCATCCTCCCATACCACGGCAGGCTCCATTTTGGAGCCGTATGGAGACAAAGGAGGGAGGGCGGGTTTGTCTCCCCCTTCAAATTGGTAGGACCAGGGGCATAGCTAAAGAAGTGCAGGGGGTGCAATTGCACCGAGCAACATACGTTGGGGGGGGGGCGACAAGCTGAGCTCGACACTAGCGCCCAACACTGTGAAAACGTTGGTAAGTACAGATAATACCATCATGTTACATATTGGAAAGGTAGTTTAATGCTGAATGCAATGAAACAAACTGGGTTAGAATATCATGCCTTAAAAAAAGATATAGGGGAACTAGAGAAGGTGCAGAAGAGAGCGACCAAAATGATTACAGGGCTGGGGCTTTTCCTCCCATATGAGGAAAGGCTACAGCGTTTGGGGCTCTACAGCCTAGAAAAAAGGTGCCTGAGTGGGGACTTGATTGAGACTGTATGGATAAAGTGGATAGAGGGAGGTTCTTTTCCCTCTCTCACAACAGGGGACAGCCACTAAAATTGAGTGTTGCGAGAATGAGAACAGATAAGAACATAAGAAGAGCACTACTGGATCAGACCAAAGGCCCATCTAGTCCATCTTTCTGTATCTCACAGCGGCCCACCAGGTGCCCGAGGGAGGCATGAGACAACAAGATGCTTGGATCCTGTTGCCACTCTCTTGCACCCGGTACTCTGAAGTAGCCTATTACTAATGTAAGGAGATTGCATCACCCATCATGGCCTACAGCCCACGATGGACTTTTTCTCCAGAAATCTGTCCAGTCCCCTTTTAAAGGCAACTAGGCCAGATGCCATCACCACCTCCTGTGGCAAGGAGTTCCACAGATTAATTACCCACTGGGTAAAAAAGTATTTCCTTTTATCTGTTCTCACTCTCCCAACATTCAATTTTAGTGGCTGTCCCCTGGTTCTGGTGTTGTGTGTGAGAGAAAAAAACACAGTCCTCTATCCACTCCACCCATCCCATGCATAATTTTGTCTCAATCAAGTCCCCCTTCTAGCCTGAAAAGCCCCAAACACTGCAGTCTTTCTTCACGAGGGAGGTGCCCCAGCCCCGTAATCATCTTCGTCGCTCTCTTCTGCACCTTTTCCAGCTCCACTATGTCCTTTTTGAGTTGCGGCAACCAGAACTGGACACAATATTCCAGGTGCGGCCTTACCATCCATTTGTACAATGGCATAATAATATTGGCAGTTTTAATTACCCCAAGCATGGAATTGGCTTGGGTTTTTAAACCCTAAACCCTGCCAGAAGCCATATGGTGTTCCCTTAGGTCTTCCAGCAGCTGGTTCCAGAGTTGTGGTGCCACAACCAAGATGGTAGAGAATGTAATAAACACATTCTTTTTTATGTAAAAGCCACTCCAGCCCCAAATTCCATTGCACTTTAGACCAGTAGTTCTAACCTTGGGGGTTGGGGACAATAAGAGGGTTACACGAACCTATTTTCAGGGGGTTGAAAAGAGCTTGGGGCAGCCATCTTCAAAAACTGGGCACTACTATCTTGGAAGCTTCATTTTGAGGTTTCCCCATTAAACTGCTACTTCCTCAATGCTTCCTCAATCCTAAAATGAGTTAGGCCAGCATAAGCTAAGCCAGCAAATTTTGGCCAGCACAAGGGACACCGTAAAGTATGTTTGGACCACTCTCTGAATCAGAGAGGCCAGCACACAGATGTGATCTGATTCCCTGACTCCGAGAGTAGTCCAAACATGCTTTATGGTGACCCTTGTGCTGCCCAAACTTTGCTGGCCATATTTTGCTGGCTTACCTTATGCTGGCCTAACTCCAGTTTACAGTTAGGCTGGCACAAGTTAGGCCAGCAAAGTTTGGTCGGCACAAGGGTCACCATAAAGTATGTTTGGGCCACTCTCGGAGTCAGGCAGGATGGTGCACGTCTGTATGCTGGCCTCTCTGACTCCAGAAACGGTCCAAACATACTTTATAACATACTTTATGGTGTCCCTCGTGCTGGCCAAACTTTGCTGACGTAACTTATGTCGGCCTAACTCCAGGTTAGGACTGCACTCACAATCACTGAACTCATAACTTAAACATCACTTAGATACAAAGCATTCAGAATATTCTAAAAAAAAAAATGTGGAGTTCTTTCGACTTTAAAAAAGTGTGATTTATTAAAAACAATGACTTCACTTCCTGCATATATCAGTTTTGGCCTTGGATCTTGGGCAGCGGCAGCGGTGGGGGGGTTCCCGACAGGTTGGCATACCTAAAAAGGTCATCCCGGTGCAGAAAAGGTTGCTTTAGGGCAGTGATGGCGAACCTATGACACACGTGTCAAAGGTGACACACCACAACGTTGGGGGTGACACACCAGCGTTCACCAGTGCATGACAAAAACTGAGTTTATTTTACTCATTTTTCATTTTTGTAATTATTTAATGTTTCTTTATATAATACATAGCACCACACATGATTAAACTGTATGTTTTCTTTAAATAAATGAATATAAAGAATTGTTTGTCTTTTGTTTGGAAGATGGGGTTGACACACCAGCAGAGTCAAGTTCAGCATTTTCCTAAGTTTTGACACACTGAGCTCAAAAGGTTCGCCATCACTGCTTTAGAGTGATCAAGAAACAGAGCTAGACTAAGAATACTATGCAGGTTGGAGACGGCTTGGGTCTCAGTGGCTCCCATTGAATTGTATGGGACAAAATACATCCTGTATATGCAACAAGGCAGGGAGTTGGGCAAACCTGCTCCCCCCGTCCTCCCCCCACAAGAAATTGAAGCCACCAGCAACAAGGAGCAAATTTAAAGATCATGACATAGTTGTCCTGAAGTGCAACTATATAAATGAATAGTTGCAATTCATTTCTTTATGGCAGAAGTATAAATCAGAAGAAAGGCACTCCTTCCTCTGAACAGTGGCAGATGTCAATGCACTTCATCCATCCCAGGAAGGGAAAGACTAGCCTGGCCCCAACCATCCATCAGGGAATTAGCTGCTCCAGCAGCCTGCTTCCTCCTTCCCTGCCAGAAAAAAAATCTTCTGCTACAACTGCCAGTTTCCCAGAGCCTGCAGAAGCAAAGAGAAGGAGACTGACATTGCTACAGGAAAAAGGACGGGCCGGGGTCTTTGTGTATGTGTGTGTGCAGTATTTAAATTGGTTGTAAATGACAGTGGCGATAATTTGATGACAAGGTAGGCTATGTCAAGGTTGTTGTTGTTCAGTTGCTAAGTCGTGTCCGACTCTTCGTGACCCCCTGGACCACAGCATGCCAGGCCTCCTTGTCCTCCACTAGCTTCTGGAGTTCACCCAATTTCATGTTCATCGCTTCGGTGACACTATCTAACCATCTCATCCTCTGCCGCCCCCTCCTCCTTTAGCCTTCCATCTTTCCCAGCATGAGGGTCTTTTCTAAAGAGTCCTCTCTTCTCAGGAGGTGGCCAAAGTGTTGTGTTTCAGCTTCAGGATTTGTCCTTCCAGGGACCAATCAGGCTTGTATGTCAAGGTAGACTAAAATAAATAATAATAATAATTATTATTATTATTATTATACCCCTGCTAACTGGGCAAGAGGCACTTTTCCAAGTGGTGTTTCTCTTATATTTAGCAGGGGGAGAGTAATTGTCCCTCTTCACCCCTGCGCAGTCTTTCTAGTGGCTGTTGCTGGTGGTTTGCCTTTTTTTTTTTTTTTAGATTGTGAGCCCTTTGGGACAGGGAGCCATTTAATTTTATTATTATTACTATTTGCCTGTAAACCGCTTTGTGAACTTCGTGTTGAAAAGCGGTATATAAGTTCCTGTTGATTGATTGATTGATTGATAATTTCAGTGTTGAATTTGGAGACACTACCAAGGCAGGGCAAACCAGGCTTTACATATTTGACCCTGGCAATCCACTGGCATGCGTGTTTCCTGAGAAGAAATGACTTAAGGGCTCAATCCTAAACCATTTTTCCAGCACTGGGAAAATGCTGCTGAGGTGAGGGAACAAACATTTACTCTTGAGGAGGCATAAGAACATAAGAAGAGCCCTGCTGGATCAGGCCAAAGGCCCATCTAGTCCAGCTTCCTGTATCTCACAGCGGACCACCAGGTGCCCCAGGGAGGCACGAGACACAAGATGCTTGCATCTTGTTGCACCCGGTACTCTGAAGTAGCCTACTACTAATGTCAGGAAGTTGCACAATCCATCATGGCCTATAGCCCACGATGGACTTTTCTTCCAGAAATCCGTCCAAACCCCTCTTAAAGGCATCTAGGCCAGATGCCATCCTGTGGCAAAGAGTTCCACAGACTAACCACCCGCTGGGTAAAAAAGTACTTCCTTTTATCTGTTTTAACTCTCCCAACCCTCAGTTTTAGCGGATGCCCCCTGGTTCTAGTGTTTTGAGAGAGGGAAAAGAACATCCCTCAGCGGGAAAAGAACATCCCTCCATGACTCCGTGACTGCCCCCTCCCGCAAATGTAGGATGCAGCACATGCCCCATTGGCACAGTCATGTCAATGCTTGAAAGGTAGGATTTGGGCCTAATATATTAAATGCTGCTCACTTAAATGCAGATAAAAGGGAAGCAGTTTATAACTGTAGTCTAGTGAGTAAGCCCCATTGAACACAGGAGACATAGGGCTCAATCCTTTCCAACTTTCCAGCACTGATGCAGCTGTGCCAATGGGGTGTGAGTTGCATCTTGCAGTGGGGGGGGCAGTGATGTCATGCAGGGGGTACGCGAGTACCGGTTTCTAGGATTATGGCTGGCCCCGCCCATTCGCCCGCCCACTTGTCGACTCCGCCCTCTGCAACGTTTGAATTTCCTGCATGTTTGAGTTGCCTGCACGTTCTCAGAGCCAGGCAGGCAGGCAGGCAGCGAGCGGAGCCTTTCCTTTCCTTGCCACTGAAAAATGAGTTGCTCTGGGGTTTTAACATGATGCCAGGCCTCCTTAACATGTTCTGGGGGTGCTGTGGAATACTGTTGCAACTGTTGGGTCAGTTTAAAATCATCTGAGGCCTCAAAAAGGGCTTTTTTCATGTCACTTCCTGCCACGACATCACTTCTGGCTTATGACGTCACTTCCGTTGGGCGGGTCCCGACACCTGCCAATCAAAAGTGAGTACCTGTTCTTAAATCATTTAGATGACACCACTGGGGGGGGCAGTCATGGAGGCCTCGTCAAGGCAAAGGAACATTTATTCCCTTACCTTAGGGCTGCATTGGGGCTGCATCCGCTCAGGAAAACTGGATAGGATTGGACTCTTAGAATGCAATCCTATCTGCACTTTCATGGGAGTACTGCACGTAATGGGGCTTCTGAGTAGGCTTGCCTATGATTGCATGTTAGGGCGTAATCCTAGCCTGGAGTTAGGCCTGCACAGTTAGGCCAGCAAAGTTTGGCCAGCACCAGGTACACCATAAAGTATGTTTGGACCAGAGGCTTGACAGGTATTATTATTATTATTATTATTATTATTATTATTATTATTATTATTA